>JABASD010000221.1:0-99080 GCA_019776165.1 Pogonognathellus flavescens
ATAATTTTTGTACCCACTCAAACTTTGTTCGTCTCCATAGGCTACATTGCTATAGACGTTGTAGATGTAGAGCCAAGAGAAACTTTGAGTACCGCTATTGACTGTTTTAAGTTTTATATAGTCTTTGTAACACAACTCGTTCATATTTTGTGAGATTGTGAGCAAGGCAGTAAAGATTTAGGTATTTTTTTTAAATCGAGTTGATAAAGTATTTTCATCTATAAGCAAATAAAACGAAGCAGACTAAACTAAATCCGACACTGTCTCTGACAGTAGCTTTGGACAGGAACTGCTTCTATATTGACTATAAAGGTCTTTCACTTTCGCAATTAATAACATGATATGCCAACAAAATTGAAAGTTCTGTAATCTGTATTGCCAACTCTGATTTCTTAAAATTATTGGGGCATTTTATAAACATTATTGTTTTATGACACATTATTTTCTACTCTGTCACACTAAAAGGATACCTTATTGGAACCTCAAAACCATTGTTCAGATCAAAAAGTCAAATTGTAATACTAATGTAATACTAATATCTATTTTATATAATACCTATAGTTTTCGTTAATATAATTTATATGTGCCTATAGTTTTTATTGATTGTCACTGAACATTTTAGCCTAAGGCAGCAAAAAATTGATGAATTTTATTAGCAAATTTATTTTTAACTGTTTAACATTTAGTCGTCATCCATTTAGACATTAGGTATACACAATGCGGGATTTAACATAAGTAGGGACTCAATTTCCATTCAGTTGGGAATTGGATTTAGTAAAACATTTGTATGGTATGATGATGAAGTAGAAACACATACAGTAGTGCATTCATTACATCAGAAACTTAAGTTCAGAATGGAATTTTAAGGTGAAGATAACCTTCCCTGACATCGTCTATCTACATATTATTAAGAGGAGTGTAAGCGAATATTTATAGTTGACAACAGTAAAAATACTTTGCAATAGTGTGATTGATTGATTACTAAATACCTAACAGATAATACAGGTTGGTTAATTTAAGTAAAGAGAATAATGCATATACACTATACTGACTATACTAGTGGCTATGGTGTTGAATTATTCGTGTACACATAATTTTTGTGAATCGAAAAACATGAGATTATCAAAACTAAAGCACTTAAATTAAGAACTTTAGTTTTGACAAGCTCAACAAACAGTCTTAGTCACAAATAGACTACTACTAGGCATGTACAACAAGATACGTCTTATTAATAACTAACTTTGATTTCATGACGAGTTTCATGAGTTAAGACTAATGACTTGACCCATGAGAATTACATATATCAAAGCAAATTGACCTTATGCAAATACATTAACTTCCAGCTTAGGACTAAAGGTCTTAAATAATTCATTCAACCTTCCACGCTCTCTATATCTACAGAAATGGGTTAACTCTAACTAACTTCAGTTAAATGAACCCTATAAAAAGTTTATTGCACACGTAGCAAAACATTAACTCATAAAATAGTGTCGTGACTGACGTGTCTCATTTATTTAATCACTTTGAATATTTCATTTACTGTTGTGGCGCATTCAGTCAGTTCAGTTCCTTTGCAACAGTAAAATTATTGACTTCTCTCTGGTAATTAGATACAATGGATGGTAAATCGGATGAAAAATTAGGACCTTTTCTTGAGGTTCCTCAGAGTCTTATAGGCCAAATTTATGTTCCGGGGAAACTGCTAATGGGCCCCGGCCCTGTCAACTGTTCACAAAGAACTTTAGACGCATGTAGCTTGCACACACTGGGACACATGCATAAGGAATTTTTTCAGGTAAGTACAATAAGTTATTAATTCCGTGGCTATTCTGTGTTGTATTGCATTTTGTGAACAATACTGAAGAATATGAGCGTGCATTAAGTTATTGTCTTAATTATTTAAATGTCTTAACTTTTTCGTTTGCTGTTAGATTCTGGACGATATAAAACTGGGTGTGCAATATGTATTTCAAACTAAGAACCCGTGGACACTTGTGATTAGTGGGCCAGGTCATGCAGGAATGGAGGCAGCGCTAGCAAATTTGATTGAACCCAATGATCCAGTTGTTGTTGGTGTAAATGGAATTTGGGGCACCAGAGCTTCTGATTTAGTTAATCGACTAGGTATGAAACTTCTTGATTTCCTTCCATGAAAAGATATGCAGAGTAGTATTAAATACTATATAAGTATAAGTACACGTTTATGGATTAAGTTATATAATATAAATTAGTATCATTAAAATCGGCTAGGTATGCATATTGGTCTCTGTATACTTTGTACACAATTAGTTAAACTGACTTTCTGAAAATAAATTCTATTATTATTCTATTCTAGAATCAGAAATACATTGCTTTTTGAAACTCTTTGTGTAGAATAAGGTGGCATAAAAATTCAGGCTTATTCTTATAGTTTTGTCTATACTCACGTAGAATTTGATATGCATCAAAGCTAGTAAAAATTAATGCTCACATTCAGTTTTAATTCATAATAATAATTATGAATGCATATATTTGTAGGTAGTTCAGTTAAAATCAACCTTTTGTTAATTGTTGTATCATAACAAAATCGATATTTATTTTTATCATGTTATGTACCATAAATAATTAGAAATAAGTTAAATGTGGACACTGAATTTAGGATTTTCATTTTAGGTGGTACATGGTAGTGTGTGTGTAATACAATGACTGTAGTCATCTCACAATCCCTATAAAGTAAATAGTTTAATTCCTTGCCAATATTAATATCATAGGGGGTATTCCACATAATATGGAAAAAGCGGCAGGAAGTAGATTCTCTCTAACCGAAATTTCTGAAGCTCTACAACAACATCGCCCCAAGATCCTCTTTCTTACACATGCGGAGTCATCGACAGGAGTAATTCAGAATCTGGAAGGTGTCGGTGATTTGTGTCACAGGTAAATTAGCCTTACTCACAATGTGTACTCTACAAATCAAGCAAACAATAATTTCTGGATAGGAGTTCCCATTTAAAAACTGTCGCACGTTTGTGTACTCCAATAATATTTTGAGTAATAGCAAATGTAATAGCAAAATATGCACATGTAAATGTTTGTAATGCGTCACAAAGTAGTGAGATTGCATTGAGACGGATTTCTGAGTGATCGGCACTTAATTTTCTTCAAAGCACAAACGACATGATAATAATATTAGAAAATTAAGTGAAGTATACGATCAGTAGTAATACTAGTATGAAATAGAATTGTTTGTAACTAATTTTTTCATTGCTACTTTTTGAGTTTTATGAATTAAAGTACTGCAATGCACAGAGACAAAATACCTACATATACTTGTGTTGCAATAATATTAATGAGCACATTGTTTAGTGCAACTGCTGTCCAAAACAGAAAATATTTCATTCGTGAAAAGTAACAATACAATTAAAATGTCTATTTTTTATAAATACTCCAATTGTTAACACAACTTTTGATTTTAAACATTAGTCCAATGAAATGCTCATTTACAAACAAATCGTTAAAAAATAAGTAAATTCAAAAATGCATGTAACATGTTTTTGAAACGCAAGTTCACGCGAGTATATAATAATAAATATACTGTAATGGATTATTTAATGTGCCTTATCTAAATAAAGTAATGGCTATGTTTTTATATTTATAGTTTTAATTGCCTGTTATGTGTGGATGCAGTTGCTTCTATCGGAGGTGTACCATTTTTTATGGACAAGTGGAAAATAGATGCGGTATGTATTAATGTATTAGTAATTTACTGTTAAAATTACAACTATTCCCAAACATGATTTATTCTTCGAAAGCACTAACAATTGTCATTTTTATGACTTAACATGAAAATATCTTTGTTCTTAATTTGTAGCTGTACGCCTGCTCCCAAAAATGTATCGGAGCACCAGCGGGGCTTTCTCCAATCTCGTTTAGTCCAGCAGCAGTGTAAGTTCATTCTTTTCTCAAATTCATTTTTCTACCGATATCATTTTTGTTTCCATATATCCATATAACCAAAATTGACATTTTGCGCAAATCATGGCAAAACCTGATATTTAGATTAGGTATATAGATGAATATTTAAATGTGGTCACTTCATGGTTCATAATAGTAGGGCTTAGGTCTGTAGACCTACGGATACTACACACATACAAAATGTAATTTATATTATCATGAAATGGGGTTCTGTTTATGTAATTTATGAGCATCTGTATTATGAAATTCATGGACAAAGTCAGAATTAGTGTTCACTTTCTTTGCCAAAGGTTGAGATTATTGAGAATACGAGTTGAGTTTATTTCCGACATCTTCAAACCAAGGTACAAATTATCTTCAACGTAGAAACCGAATTAGTTTTTATGAGATTATAGTTGACACTCGAAAAGTATATACAAAGAGTTTGGAAATATGGGAAGAAGATGAGTGAAGCTGACATTCACATATAAAGCACAGAATACAAAAGTTGGAATAATTTATGAGTTACGCCTTGTGAAAGTGTTTTTTCCTGGCTGTCCTAGTAGAAGCGACTCTGCACATTTATCACCTCATTTTATTCAAGTTGCCCAAATTATGATATCTGATGTGTGTAAGCGAGCCAGATCGAATAAACCTTGCAAGCAGCCATTTAAACGCAACTGTAAAAGCATTATTATTCTTTTACTGATATTGCTGTGCTTACATTCGCCCGTAAAACTTATAAGCTTATGGCTTATACATACATGTGCACTGTGCACACATAAAAATTACGTATCTCTTCAAGTGCATATTACGTTCTTGAAGATGAGAAAATTGGAAGCCAAATGGAATCGCGTGCTCAGCATTGGTCTCGACTAAATCATTTTATTTCAACTAGTTTTTCTCTAATCATCAAACTGCAGCCCGCTACCTCAGACTTACTACTTGCGCTTGTTTTTTTTTGCATACTATACTCAACTTTATCCATTTAGGTATGTATTGTATAAATTGCATAAGAATGTGCATGTGTAGCGCAGCTACTGCTATTTTCAATTACTCTAGCTCACAATCAATAGGATTTAGGATTACCTAAGTTTGAATATTACGATTAGTGAAATGCATTAAACATTATTGGTATACGCACAATTAACTTTCACATTTTTATCGCCAACTCTGGCTACATCATTTCACCTTTTAGATTTCATTTTTGTATTTTTGATTTTACCTTATTTGTATGTTATGTTAGGTATTTACATTTTCTCCGTTTGTTTTGTCAGTACTTGGTTGTACATAATTGCATGTGCAAATAGAGAACTTATCATTTTTATTTTCAGATTATTGACAGGGACATACAAATTAAGGTTACATTGGTCAAAACAACAGGAGTTATAGTTTAATAATGACTTTTGGTACTGATTGAGTTGCTTGTGTTGATTATGGTACTTTTTAATATTGTACATTTAGCATGTGTGCATGTTACACGTGTGATGCATTAAATAAAGCAATTTGAAGATAGAATTTCAGTAGCAGAAGTAGATTAGCACAAAGTTGCAGTTGGTGGAAATATCGATATATTTGGTAGCATGCAAAGTGATAGTTTGTCTGGGTGAGTGTATGTTGCCTTCCCCAATTTGTCGCCGTTGCGTTGCTGCAGTCAGTGATGGGTTTATTTTATACATCCTCTGAGTAATATGGCTCTGGTCTCCAACCTTCTTTTTACAAATAGGAATAGCTGTTGCTTCGTCCAAACAGTTCATGACCTGTTCTATTTTTTAGTCCGTGCCATTTACTGAGAAATAGGAAACATGTTGTAGCAGTTTTCTAACACTTACCATTTCATGTGTGTGTAGTTGTACTAAGGACAAGATTAATGCGCGGTATACATATTTCTGAAAGAGCGTGTTATAAATATGCACAACTTCAAGAGGGGCCTCCATACACACTTTTGCATGGAGAGCCATCGGAGGAGAGAAGAGTTGCTGGCAAACTCCTCAAATCACTTTACGTTGACAACTGTGTCACATCCGTGAACAGTTTTGAAGAATTCGAATATTTCAAAAATAAATCAATTGATATGATGTCCACTGCTGGAATGGATTTGCGCAGTGGCAATATCGTAACCGATGAGGTTTTAACGAGGTGCGATTAATTGCTAGTTTAAATATGCACAACTTTTGATCGAAGGCAAATGAATCTAGATGTAGTATCATGGGATGGGGTAGCTTACCAATAGTTATTGGTATCGACCATCGACAATGTTTTTGGACTTTTACTAAGATTGACTTGTAAAAAATACCAGTAAATTCCTTGTAGAGTGTCTGTTACTAATAACGTGGGTTAGAAATCATATATTTACTAATAAGTTCCTCAAGGATTAAAACTTTATTGACTTACTTAATTAATCTAAAAATACCTGAGCTATTCATAGCCCAATAATTGAAAGTGCAAAATGATTGCTCGAAATTATAATGTAGCTAATTTTAATGTCCGTGGATCTATTGAGAAGAAAAGAAAAATTCGTATTTAAACATGTGCTTAAGATCTGAATTGTTTCTTGTTCCTGTTTGTGTACAGAGCGAAAATAAAATCTCGTGAGACTCCTATAAAGTCTTTTCTGTTTGATATGAATCTTCTGTCTAACTACTGGGCTTGCAACGAGAATGATATTCGCGTGTATCATCACACTCCACCTGTGCAACTTATGTACGCGTTGAGAGAAGCTCTGTCCTCTATTGCTGCGGATAAGCTAGAAAATATTTGGCGCAGACATACCGCTGTTACGGAACGACTTCACAATGGACTACGTGCTCTAGGCTTACAGTTTTTTGTCGAAAATGAATATGATCGATTGCCAACCGTGACTACAGTTAAAATTCCTCCTGGAATCGTCGAATGGAAACTTATTCTACAACACATTATGGAAAAGTAAGCAATACAAACCGCTGATTAATTTCTATAACCAGATATTATTAAGCCAGTATATCTAAAGGTTGGTTCCTTATACAAATATATATTCTATGAAAATGTATCGAATATCCGTTTTACTACACTGCATGCATATAGCGAACGAAAACTTTCAACTTCTATGTCCTTGCAGAGAATAATTCTAAAGTTTTCACCATTTTCACCTGGAAGTTTATAATTTACAAGTACGAAAAGCAGTAATGTACGTAATATATCTAGTAAATTAAGTTTTAAGTACTTAATGCATTAGTTACAGAATGAAGCAAAACTTTGCTTTCAGAAGTAATGCGATTAGATGCATATTTCAACTTCAAAAGACAATACAGAGGTTTGTAGTCTAGTCTACGTATAGACATATTTATAAGCACAGACTTGAAGATAAAAATTGCGAAACTTTAATCGCTTCACCTTTTGTTTCATATGGTAGTAATCTTTTATACTACTACCGTTCAAATGTGTTTAGTTGTATATAGAAGTGACAATTTAATTTGTACTTTCTCTAACGCTTAGTACTTATTAGGATTGAAATGAAGTAGCGCAACTACAGCGAACACTAGTCCGAAGACAAAAATGTGTTTACTAACGCCTAAAAATGGGTAAAATTTATTTTAAGCATACAAAACTCCATATTTGGTGATTCATATCAAAGCGTGTAGGATACTTTAAGATTATTTTTTTCAAATATGACAAGTTACTGTACAAGCGATAAATAGACATTATGAGAGTAGGGATCAATGAAAGTAATTGTTTCAAAAGTTTATGTTTACAATGCATGGTGGTGGTATATTAAGTTGCATGCACTTATTTATGTACTTGAGCCAAAAATATACTTAACAATAAAAATCATGGTTTAGTTTGTGTACTGGAAGTTTATGGCGAAAATCTGTCATGTCACATAATATGATAGCTCAATGCTTTTATTGGGAAATACAAAGTTGACTCACTTCAACTTTGTAGATCTAGACTGAAGCGATCGATAGTGAAATTATCAAGCTGCTGCTGGCGACTTAATTTGATAAAAATTGTGTACAACAAAATGTTCTTTACACATGCAATTGAATAGTTACTCTACTTGTCTACATATTTTCCAACAAAATCAACCTGCAGTAAAGTTAGTGTAGGTACTTTTATGTTTATGACTGTGTCTAACAAGTGTGGATGGCGACAACTTGAATTGTAGGTGTCAATCATGATTACAATATTTTTCTTCATCATTTGTACTGCAAACTTCTAATTTGTGTTCTCTAGTACACACGAATGAATGTGTGTGATTATTTTAATGTTTCGTAACTTCACGTGCTGAACTACCTGTCGATTGTACCGATAAATGACACATATTATTCACCTTACTTAGAAAATGGTACCTACCTGAAATTAAAATGAATTTGCACATTGTAGTAGTATTCCCGTTCTGCCCCAGCTACACTCATAACATAATGACATGACAAATGCGCAATAAAATTTTGTGGAGGAGACTTCTCATGAAATGGTGGTGGGATTAGAAAATTGCGAGATAAGATAACTAGAAAATCTGTTGTGACAGTTGTTCTAACCCTAACCCCATGATTCAATTGTTTGCTGCCTTAATCTGCATATATTGTATTCAATGCTGTAACATTGCCACATATTACATAATTATTTCTAAAAATAAAACATCACCTTGATTTCTTACTTCAACTTCACAACTGTAATCATCGATTATATATAATAATTGTCAATAGTAAACATTTGACTTTGTTTAAACCGAATAAACGCTGAAAGACATCGTTTGGTACGCTTATAATGAAAGTGGAACATGTGATGCCCTTTTGTCAAGTGCAACGCATTTACATTCATTATGATTAGGGTGAGGTTAAGAATTGGTATAAAATAGTAATTTTGACTTACAAATTACAACAACCTTACAAATGCTTGCTTTTATGGTTCTATCATATTTATGCAATTTTATATACTGGAAATACATGCAAAGTTTTTACAGTAGGTAGAGGTACCTATAAAGGATTTGTACATGGTGATGTTACTGCAATAAGGTGTTTTAATATATCCACCGTTACCAGAAACTACTAGAATTGATTATCTCTTAAGCAATAAAACAGGAGTTTGTTGAATAGATAATAGAATGCAGATCGTTTAATGAAGTGGTGTTATATAAGTTAATTCTCTAATGCTAACTGGTTTACCCTAATCGTATTTTGACGTATGGTTAAATCAGGGTAATTAAGACTTTACGCTTAGAATGATTGATGAAAAATGCACAATCGCATTTCTGTGAAAGTTTTCCGTATAAATACAATGTGTGTGAGTATAAGATATGATTAATGCTATGTAATTCGTTGATTTGTTTTTTCTGATTGAGAATTGTATGACGTTGTTTAGGCAGATGATAGAAGTAGCTGGTGGTCTTGGTCCAACGGTGGGACAAGTTTTGCGGCTTGGAGTTATGGGCTACAATGCCTACCCTATTAAGGTGGATCGCACCCTAGCAGCACTCAAGGAAGGTCTGGAATTCGCCAAATTGCATGGGCGCCTCTGAATCAATCATTATCTTCCGAGACATGTAATCACGTCCGCTAAACTACTCACTTTACTATCGTCTCACATTCAAACACCAACCAAACCAATTCACAACAAATCCTGCTCTCTCCATAGATCTGACATTGACGAAAAATGCTTTCTTACTGTAAGGTGGATGCAAATTTCATATCTGTGAATGAAAGTTAACCAGGTATACATTTTAGGACACCGTACGATCAACATCCAATCTGTACCTCATTGTTTCAACGTTTGTAGTATAAGTAGCTTTTTCATATTCTCAGTAGTTTTATTAGAGTAAATACTCATTTCATGTATACCTACTGATTTACATTGTACTTGTGTTTGGCATTTGGTTTTCTGTAGTGCATAACTAAGCAATGGCACTTTAAATATTGTGGAATATGTATGTGAATTGTGTATGTGAATTTTTATGTGAAATTTAAAATGACAAACACAAAATCGATATGTACTGTGTATAAACAATCTTCTTGTTATAGAAGACCAGTTGGTTAAATAAAATAATAAATGTTAGATGCTTTAACTATGTAAATGTGCTACATTCGAGATTGGTTTATTATTTTAGTAATTGCACACACTCAGTTAAATGATTATGTCTACTCCTAACGAAGAGTGTTGTTATCTACATAATATAATGTTAAAAAAAAATAATTTAAAAAAATTAATTTTACAAAGAATTGCAAAGTAGCAAGAAATTAATTAGCGATTAGCAAAAATTGAAAAAATGTGGAATGTTATTCAACATTTGATTTCCATTGTTATGTAGCATGGAAATAGATGGATTAGTGCAATTTTGTCCTTGACTTTTTTCAAGTTGAGGGTTTAATTAATTCCTCCTATAAAATTTGAAGCATTTAGCTGGCGACAGTGGACTTGGCATCTTTGGTGGGTTTATAGATCTACTGCCCCTGCTTTATAATTCAGAGCAGTAGTTCAACTGCAGCTACCCATGAAGATGATATTTGATAAGTTTATGAAACAACTATATTGTATTTCATATATTTATGTTGCCTATATTATTAGTACTTATTAGTTAATTGTAGTATTTAAATCGTCTGCTGAAGTCTGCGCACACAACAGGGAAAACCTTGAGATTCAGAGGGGTCTGGCCTGAAGTCTTTTAGGCAGAGGATTATCTTTTATCCATTTTATTAACCTATTCAAAAATGTTTACACCCATCCTAATTTCTTTTATTATTCAATTAGCTCTGACGAAAACGCATAATTCATAGCTGGAAAATAAAATCAAATGTATGAATGCATACACATACGTACATATGTAAATGTAAGTATAGTATTACAGTACATAGTACGTCAGCAGATCACAGGGAGAATACATTTCATTGTTAAAATAAAACTAAAGCTATAAACCCATACAAACTAATCATTTTGTGTATGAAGGAAATCAGTATTTAAATTAGGAAGATAATACAATCCCTATATATAATAGCTATTGAAATAGACAAAGTGAGCTTCACTTATACTGCTTTATTACTTCCAAAGGAGGAAAATAAGTTATAGCGACGCAGAGCATCAGTGATTCTTCAAGGTGAGAAAGAAAACCTCTGACAGAATGCTTTTACTACAATTTATAACAATAATAAATAATAGCAGTATTTTGTTCGCAATTATCAGAAGGATGGATGATGGTGTGGTATAATGTAATTATTTCAATTATTAACATTAGTAACATTAAAAAGAATGAAGACACTGTGATTTGCGATTGAGACGATGAGCTTCCCACTTTGGAATTAACTCAATGATAAAGAAATAAATAATTCACGTACATTTTCTATTAGTGTAGTACAAATTGCTGATAAAGGTTACACACACAGAGAACAGAAACGAAGGTGAAACTGGTATTTAACAACATTGAATCAGATAACGTGGCTTAAACATGACAATGGCTCTTACAATAGGTAGGCAGTGTGACTAGACTCACTATACAATCCCATAAGCATTTACTTATATAATATAATTATCGCAATTTTCACACAGTAAGGTAGTACAGTACATCTTGTCACATAAATATGTGTAATATACATAGAATCTAAAGTACGAATCATTATTTTGCACATACACACATTCTTATTCACTTACTGGGAAGATTATTGTATGTAGGAAAACAAAATCGCAGACTGAATACGCACACACAGTATGTACATATTCTGCAACGACTACTATGCCAGGGCAGATCCATAAATGTACATACAGAGAATGTGAGCCGCTTTAGTTTGGAAGCGCAGACATTGCTGCAGAAGCCAAATCCCTGCCTGCCAACCAACGCTGATTTTTTTAAAGATGTAATTAAAAATCAGCACTGTTTATTATATAAAATTACAATAAAAAATGCTTATGTGAGCAGATAAACAACAACAGAAAAGAAATTGCATACAAATAAGGAGGAGGGTATAATTCTTCTGATTCATTGTCAGTGCGAATGAGTAAAAAGACTCACCTTCTCTCGTACATTTTACACTAGACACACACACACAAGTAACTACCATTTACCATTTGTAGCAGTTTAGTAGTAGTAGTAGTTGGTTCAAGCTGAATAAAAAAGGCACCCGCTTTGTGGTTTAGAAATACTAGTTGTTGGTAAGAGATACAAAACCACACTATAGACACAGTATGATGATGATGATGATATGGGGAAAAAATGTAATATGGGATATTGGATATTATATTCATTAATATTGTGTGAACTAACTAGATCAGCAGACCAAATTAAACCAGACGAGAGAGACGTTAGTGTATTTGTAATGTGAAGGATTCCGTTCTGTCATGTTTTCTAAGGAGAAACTGGGGTGATTCTTGTTCCTTGGGATAAACATATTATGATGATGAGTTTTTGCATAAATTATCCAATAACCGCATACCTACGTGCAACATATTTTATAATGGTTATCTCTACTACCATATACTTTACTTGCACATTCTACTCTTGCTACTACTTACAAAATTATAGCTGGTCGTAATTCTTAAGGCATTCAGATGAATGTAAAGTAAGTAAACATTTTCTGTGTGCACATTGTTTACGTACAAACGCAGCAAGTACACTTTTACTTGCTTTACTTTACATTATACACATTTTTATGTGTAGAAAAGAGATGAGAAGAGCAAGAGTGTTGGATTGTAATGTATTATTGTGCCGTACGTATACTTAAAGTTGATAATCCATCCCACAAGAGAAAAAGGGAAGATGCTGTAACGAAATACAATGGAAGCGACGGATGAGATGAGATCGAAACTTTGACGAGAGAAGAGCAAAAGTGTAATGTCCAGTATGAGAAGCAGATTGAGAGAGTGAGATGATTAGGGAGAATCGGTGTGGGATGCTTGGCGCCAATGGTACTTACAGATGTTGTCACTGCTGTCTGCTCTTCCACTGCTACTACTTATCATAATCACAACAACAACGCCAACATCCATGCAAAAATTCCAAGTCCAGGTGCCAATATTTCGCCTCAATGAACACAAAACTACTCAATAGCCAAAATCCTGCATTTTAGGTCGCTCTCATCATATTTCTCCAATTTGCCAAACTCATAAATCTAACACACTTTTGGTAAGCGTATAAAAATATCATCATTACACTAAATACAGGTCCACTAGACGTGTAGGGAAAATAGTAAAATTAAATGACAATTTTGATGTTGATAAAATATTCTGTTATTGATTGCCTATATGTACTTTGTACTTATATTGCGTTGTGTCTATCAATTGAAACTTTCTCCTTAATGAATTTATTGCATTTGTGTAAAATGTTGGGTCATTAAAGTAGAATGATTATGAATTGCTACAGTATTAGGTTTATATTATCATTATTATTACTTTGTTCTATATCTCGAAGAGTTAAAGTAATAAATAATGTGGAAGATAGTAGTATACCTATATCTACTACAATAGTTTCGTGATTGAATTCTGTCTAGTTTCTTGTGTTTAACATTAGTATGATTATATTGAACTGGTGGACATTATTCAAATGAATCGTAAATGCTGTCAAGCTTTTTATTGCAGTGGTTGTAATTTAAAATTATTGAAAGCATTTATTTCGTTACAAATTAAGCTGACTCGAATGAAAGCATCACGATATTATGTTTATTGTTCGTGTATAGTATGTAAGTATAAAGTAATGTATTTAGCTTCTGTGTGTGTGTGCGTACAGCAATAAGAATTACATATGCAGCATAGAAGAGTAGACAAAGCACCTTTGCACATAATTACAATGTATAATGTAAGAGAAGAGTGTGGTAGCCGTATAGTAGTGGTAGCTTAATCATAATCAGTGAGTTGGACAAGTACATGTAAAATAATGTCTGGTGCTTGAAGAATAATGCAATCAAATGTAGCTAATATATAAAGCTTGCACTAAATTCACGCAGCTTTAGCTTACTTATTCTGCATTGTAATAATATATGTCGGTATCCACATATTTATGAGATTGACTCGACTCAACTCGTCTCGTCTGTTCTTCAAGTGTAATTTTGATATGGGAGGTGAGTTGACCTTTGGCGATCTCCTGCATGGCGCCGCATTCCCATCAAACAAATGATAAATGAAACTAACCTCAAATTCAACGAATTCAGATATGGGATTATTATTCATAATAAAAATATTGCTAACAATAAGTAAACCTACAAATATCGCTCAGAAGTCAAAATCCAAACGGAATAAACTCAACCACGCTCCGTGTATAAACATTCGCTACAACAAAACATTTTTTGCAGTCAACTAAACTCGCATGTAACAGAATAATAACTATATAACTCGAAATTTAAGCCAGACTCAGGGATGAGCTAACAAACTTTTATTCGATGTTCGTAGGTATACTTACATTTGCAAATGCTTGAATCAGCAAAACTATGCTACAATTTATTAGACAAATTAATGAAAATTTAGTTAGACGAGACTCACGAGACATACGTACTTTTAGGTAAAACGAGGAAATAAATGTTGACGTAATCTGCATCAAATTCTGTATATTATTTTTGTTTATAATGTTAATAATATTATACGGTCATATGTGTAGTAAAATAATAAGTATGTACCTAGTTCTTAGTAGAGACAAAAAAATCGTCTTATCATTCCAGTGATACAAGACGGGTTATTGAATTTCAATCATTTCTGTCACATTTACTTTAAAAAGTAAAATGATGTTTCTTCAAGACTTTCGTAAAAGGATTTTTGGTAACAATTTGACAATTTAGGGTTTACCTAGTATATTGACTTATAGTAGTAAGAATTAATTTTATTAATTTATCGTAAGTATCCTTTCCCAAGGGAGTATTATTATTAAGTAGCGTAAGCTACTTTATAGAAAGACCAAAGCTGTTTATTTACAATTAGCATGAGTAGGTAGTAATAAATAATAGAATTGTTTTTTCTACCATCGTTTGTCTTTACATTAATTTATACAGTATGTATTTTTACGTCTGCATGGGTCACCGTACCTCTTTGCAGTTCTTAGATTTTGAGTGCGATGCCAGTTGTGAGCGAGACTTGTGTACATATTACTGTGAAGAAAGTGTATTGCGGATTACTAGTGCTTAGCTGCTTAGGCATGGAGTGCTTATAGGTTTTTATTGCTTAAGTGTACATTGCGATGAAGACTATGTAGCTAAGACAAGGTGTGAGGATTACGACATATAAGGCAGTTTATCCTGCTGATAATATGATAAATGCAGCAATGCATGATGATTGCCAACTGTGCACAGAACATCAACTGATCCACAGGACCAAACATTCTTCGCAGCCAATAAGTTGGTAATCTTTGTGTATTGGCCGCTACAGATTGTATTTTCTATTGCATTTCTTTTTAATGCATGAAATGTGATGTGATTTGATTTGGATTTTCATTCCTTATATGCACTTGGCTAAAACTTGAGTTCTTTATCGTTCCTTCCCTATCCAGGTCTTCGTGACTTGCTATCACACACTTCACATCCATATTCATATGTACATTCGTATATACTAAAAGAAGTACGCACGTATAAATATTAGTTTCTTATCCAAACAACACAAATCATTTTGTGTGTGTGTACAATCCGTACAGTAGTAATAATAGAAGCAACATCCATGTGAAATGTAAATGCGTCCAACTGGTAGTAGAAACTTCGTTATGGAAGTTACACGTACAGTCGATACTAAATGGCGTAGTTAATTGCATTTATTTCGCTTTATTTATTGCTCAAATTCTACACAGTGACATGACAATCTAATAAAATCCTTTCCTTTCAGAAAAGTCAATTTGAATTTAAAATTAATACACGTATCATACTAACAATCGCGTAATAGTAATACCCAGTACTGCATTCACTGCCATGTACCTAATACAATTTTGAAGATTGTTGCTAAACCCTGCTGCACTTTGTTGCAATGCCACAACAAATTGTTACACAAAGGACTAAACAAATGGTAGAAGCATTTAATATGAGAGAGCAGTCTTTACTATTATAGTTTGCTACAACTTCTGTTTTCCGATTGTTCTTAAGAAATCATGTATTGTAAATGAACCAACTAACTTTTATTGTTACGATGCAGAATTCTGTACTTGTCTCATCAGCAAATAACCTTACAATGATAATAAAATGCACAAAATAACATGAAGTATTAACCTTGTGTCATTTACTTTGGCAAATGTCCCCTGTAATTATAATCAGAAATTACAAATACAAATAATAGAATGCAATTTAATAATGAATTGGTGTGAGCTGTTATATTTCTTTGTCTGCTCTAGTTTTTTCGCAAGAACATTTTATTACTTTACTTAATCTTTCCAGGTTCATCGGGTTCGAACAGTTCCTAGGTGTTATTAACTAATATCTAATTAATGTTTGTATGAAGGGTTAAAGAATTTTATGCAAAATATGTACAAAATCACAATTTTATGTGGAAATGTTTGACTAACCCTAAAACGACTAGTTAGTATTTTAGCATTGAATTATTTATGTGTATAGTTTTTGCGCTTGTGCTTTCCTGCTAGACTTTCTTCAGTGGTGAACACATTCTAATTATTATTGGTTATTAATGTGATTGCGTGGGTAGAAGTTGTGGGTCTTCCTAGGGACAGAAGGCCACACCACACGAGTCTCTAAAAATGGCTAATTTGTTTATTTTACGTGCAAAAGTTCATATAATGAAATCCAACGTAAATAGTGACTTGTGAGACGAGCGCAAGTATGTGCCACGGCGTATTTTGGTTTGAGAATGCTATACATTCTGCCAATACTGGAGTTGTGTGTTGTGCCACAATTATATGTGAATACATTTGCTAACTCGACTGTTAGTTATGATGGGAAAACCTTAAATAGGTATTTGTTATGTAGGTAGTAGATTGGCAAACCGCTATTAATTTATATGCATGCTATTAGAAACCAAGACATTTCTTAGTTGGTCTGCTTGTTATGTGAGTATTACTATTAGTGGCAAGTTTTGTGTGCTAATACTGCACACATACAAGTCTTACATGCACACAGCTTCCAACCCTTTATATATACACACATCGCATCGTATAATCAACAAGGTTTAATCTGTTCACTCACTATTTGTACTTTTGAATACTAGTTAGTAAATCGTTGCTGCCGACACGACTAACACGACAAGAGTAGATTCGAGCCGACTTCATGGCGGCTCATGAACAAATTTATGGCATACGGAATTCATTTAATTCAAGTTCTTAAGACAGGGAAACTTGAGACGACGACGCTGCAATGTGTTGCTGTTGTTGGTGGTGGAGGGGGTTGTTTTTTGAACGACATTCTAATGGTAATGGCACACTGCAATCTTCCAAGACACGATCCTTATAATATTATTGTCCGTGGAAAAAAATAAAGTCGAAGCTCACAAATTCAGAAAGCAATGCAATTTAATTGAATGCGATGCAATGGTGTGAGTGTGACTGACTACAGTAAAACTATTAGACTCTTGTTTCTGTAAAAATGTCTCTGAATATTGTCTGACACGATATATATCCCTATACACAATATCATAACATGAATCCTAACCTGTAGTATGTTACACAAAACAATAGTTATGTCTGACGATGACATTATGGCCAATGCATGAACTCGACGAGGCTACAAGTCCACCAGCAAAGTCAGACGATGTCCTCCTGGCTCGGGCTTATTATTAAATAGCTCCTACTGAACTAAAGCTGATTTTCCTGTGTGTACAAGAAGAAGAGTAATAATAAAGGCGTCGAAAAATCTGGGTTGAATCATCTCTATCTTCGCATGTCATCTAATAATGAGAGAAAAAACAAATACAATGTTAAATGGCTAATAGAATGCATGTCATTCCTTAAGTGTATATATCTTGGCCTAAAGCATCTTATAAATACTCGAGAGATTGTCTAGTCTGCCCTGATATGTCAAATCAACGAAGCAGAAAATTCACATTGTAATAACTAAGCACTTGTTACTTCGTCTTCTTGTTCTTGTACCAATTATCTCGTGTGGGGATGTGTATTGTGTATGTGTGTGATGTGATGTCGCCATGCACTGTAGAGCCCCACTATATGAGATTCCATTTATTCCACTCTGAATTTAAGTACGAGACAAAAAATCGCAATGTTTTTCGGCCTAGAATTGCGTTTGCATGTGAAAAATAAGTATAATCTGCTTATTTACATAAGGATATGCAAATTAGCGTAGATTTGTGTCTTGGAGGTTTTTTAATAAGTAAGTGGATGTGTTGTTTGTTGTTGTGTGTGTGTGACAAAACCACAAGTGAAGTTTGCGTTCGTCTCAAATTAACCTGGCTAACTACTCTTGACTACTACTGACTATTTACATGCAACATATCTTTTCGTGATGTGCTCTTTGCTATGTTGGGCAATTTGTCCACGTTGAGAAAAAACACGAGTCCGCTGTTCAAAAATAGGGAATGACTCGTCTACTGCTCGAACACAGTTCAAGTTGCGATGCATGCAAATTAATTGAATGTGTGGTAAACTGTGGTGAGCATTGAGTGAGCATTGCATGGGATCAGACCATTTGTTTACACATCTGTGTAGTGGAGGATTGAGTTTCATTACATATTAACTAATCAAGGTTGGGCACGGCACACGGGCACCTTGTCTCAGTTGTTACGAATGAATATATCTCTCTCTCTCCTATAAATTTATTAAAATAAACCTGCTTTTTATTTATATAGTTCACTCGTTTTTATTGCTTTATTACATTTCCACTCTGAGAGAGTGTAGTGACTCTGTCACCATCATTTACTCGGCTACTACCACCACCAATGCAATGTGCTGAATGCAATGCCTTAATGTATTTTGTTTCCCTGCACTATAAAGTTCTTATGGATGTGTGTGTTGTGTGTTTCAGATCCCTTCACTCTTCACACCACCACACACAAACACACTAAACGGCACGTTCGTAAAAGTCAGATTTTATTGAGCACTCTCATCCAAAAATAAATATTTGAGAAAAAGGATCGTCCTCAACTATAATAGTTATGCATGTTTTGCACACATTAGTAAGTTGAGGTTAAGCTCTGCAGCTTAGGAGCCTGGCGACAAACCTGACACTTTTGAGAGACTATTTGACTATGCAAATAAACAAAGAAATAAATAAAATCGGAAAAGTACAAGGATTTCACGGAGAAAATTAGGTTGCTCTCGTCTGTAGTATTGTAACTTGTCTTGCTTGTCTGTATGGGTATGTATATTATGTCCATGTATACTTACGATTCGTTAGATATCTCTTTAAGTACATGTAAAAGGTATACAATTCATTCTTCTTAAGCTTGTTACTTCAACGAGGTAAGTACATATAATCTAAAAAAATCTGTAAATGGCATGGCCGGCCGCACCTAATTGTTTTTACAAATGATGCAAACTGTAATCTTACACTACTTGTGCTTGTAAATACCTACCTAACCTAATATATAATGCAGTCAAATGTAAATAAATGTGTGTTTGCTTGAATTTAAATGTCTCTGCCCTGCCGGCCGTCAACATCCTTATAATTCTACTTAATTTAAAGTACAAGATAATAATAACAATTCAAAGGTAGACTCATTTTAAACAAGAACGCAGAAAGATAACCCAGTTGAGTGGAGAAGATACAGTAGAAGAAGGAAAATCAAATCTCATAAAGATATAGGACACAACAAACAAACAAACAATTAAAAAAGAAACAAGGTAAAGTAAAGACTAAATTATGTACAAACAAGTCGTGTGTGCAACACATTATATTGCGCTGCAATTTGTTATTTGTGCATAACAGACAACACACGAAGCACAAAAATTGCATCTTCATTCAGATCTAAAGTAGAAAATTGTTTCATTCATTAGAACATAATTGATTCAATACCACACATGACATGCCAAGACAAGTATGAACATAATTTTCAAGAAAAATGAACACGCAGAAATAAAAGCTGAACAAATCCAAGAAACTTCAAGCCAACACCACCATGGTCTTCAGAAAGGAAGGACAGAGCATTTAAAATAGTTAATTTAGAGGTGTCACAGGTAATAAATTGTTCCTTAACAATTCTGCACTGATGCTGCTAAAGGAATAATTGAATTTGTTTATGTACTGGTTTTCACAGCCTTTATAATGTAACAAGAATCTGCGGGATGGCATGATCTATGAAAGGAACTTGTTTGTTTGATTTGGACTTGAAATTGATATACACAACTACCTTACAAGAGGAGATTAAGTGGTTCGTTTGATTCCAAAAGTAAATTCACTTGCATTCACACTTTCTGATTGAAATTGGGATAATGTATCCATAAAAACATTTTTTCCAAATTCTGATTTAATTAGCCATCATAAAGTGCATTCATTAACACACAAGTGCTATAGTAGTAATTTTATGCTCTATTTTGTAAATTATTTAATTAATGATCCCATAAAAGTGTGAGACAAATATTTCCATTGATATTGATTGCATTACTCAATCTAGAGATTACTTAACCTTAAGCTTTGCTATACATTACTTGTAGCCATAAAATCCACAAAACGTTATTTAGCACAATTTCAAATATGTTTACATTCCTAATTTCAAACTTGACTTCATGGACATGGTATTACAACAAAATTCGTGATATTTTTGTATATGTTTACACTGGGGCTTCTTTGAATTAATGAATGTCATGACTCTGGACTGTATGGACACAGTGAATGTTATTCATTACGGAGAAATGTGTGAAAGCTTTAAAAAACGAAGTGTTTGTACTGTGAGAAACTCGGGAAGTAAGTACAAGCCCTTCATTGTTTACTAATATAGTGCATATAGTGTAAGAGGAAAATCAATTTGTTTGTATGTCAAAAATGTGAAGGTGTATACGCACTTAAAAGCTGGGAGTGAGAGGTAGATGGGTGCAGAGTGAGTTGAAGATGGAGACACGGAGGTACATAAATGTTTAAAAGGTGAGAGATGTGTGTTATAAATACTGCAGGAGTGAATTTAGACGCGTACATTATTATTCAGTGGGCTAGGCTCTGCTAATGTAGCGTTCACGTAAATAAACCACCTAATGAGTTTTATGTGGTCGGAATCCTTTAAATCATAAAATGTGTGAGTGAGAAATAAGGAACGAGTACGAACTGAACTCTTAAGAATGATTACATTACGTTAGTCCACAAGAAGAAGAAGACAGTCAAGTCAGAGCCACAGCTCAAAAAAGCGCAAAGGCAAAAGAAATAATTTTGGACTGCACACACAGGAGAAGAGGATGGATGAGAACACGATGATGATTGTACATGAAACGAAACGTCTTTGAAACTTACGACTTCACAAGGCAGGGCAATGTGTGAAAGCTTGTTAACAAGTGTCGCCCACGGAATAAGTACATCACATTACAGTAGCAGTAACTTTCAAGAAAAAGGAGCGTCTTGTCATGTCTACTCAACTCAAGTCGGCAACCAAAACTAAATGAAATGAGAAATGATGTGTGCGGCACAGTACAGCTAGAGATCTACACATAAAATATGTGTGAGATGAGAAAAAACTTTCCTACATTATTAATAAGCAAGTACATATACGTAAAACCATGCACATGTAAAGGAGATACTGTAAATGCATGTCCTCAACTCAAACAAACTTTAATTCACAAACTAAATTATACGGCCACTACTAAAACTACCAGCTCAAATCTTTCTCACAACTACTCACTTTTTGACTTTGCATTCAAATACTACGCACAAGGATCTGTCTTTTCTCCGCATCCGCCAGTCCAAACCAAACATAAGTATAATTAACTTAGCTTTCTAGTTAAAAAATCAATAAAATAATGTTGTAAAAACCTACACAGGAATTCACACACAAAACCATACATACTACATACCTGGGATGGGAAGTACTCTATGTTAATGCTTCTTTTAAGTAATAAGCTGAAAATTCCTAGTAGAAATGCAGTGGGAGTGTGCAAAGTCCTTTTTAACTAAAACGATAAAATTCTGTTGAGGATTAGGTATGTGGAATTTAAAAATTATTTTTATGTTGCTTACCTACTTATTTTACACAAATTGCAAAAGATATGTTTGCACTTCTGTGTACATAGGCTAAAAACGTCATTGCTGACTTTTCTCCATATACATGCAATATATACTTTATAGGATTATCTCACTTGTAAAGTGTAAAAACTCTGGTGCAGCTTATAAATGTAGGTACTATGTATGGTGTCGCGTTATTTAAACTTTGCAAGTCATAAATTCGAATAAAGAAATGAGATCCGTTAATAAAACCTTTCTACTATAATATAGTTATTGTATATACACATACAAGTATATAAATTTGTATTACTTTTGGACTTTGCCATGCTTACATGACATACCTAATACCTACGTATATAACACTATTGAAATCCACATGCACAGATCACCACAAAAGACGGCGACGAAAACATGAGAATCATGCAAGAGACGTTATGATAGGCCATGATACACGTAATAAAAGTCAACTACCATAACCATATCTATATCGTACACAATGGCTAACAACTTAATATTTAGAACGTTACCTGTGTGTGAACATGCAGCTGACGACGAAGACGCAGCACAAAACTCGGAAGATTCTCTGAAACTTAACAAGCGAATTGAATTCATCACATGGGTTAAGTACACAGAGCGTGAAAAATTTTCTAGAGTTTAGAAGTAGTTAGTAGGACACAGTCTAAAGTGGTTTTTGTGGTGAACTCGCAGAAAAACATTCGCTGACAGTAGAAACAAAGAAAAAGCGGGGCTTTTGTCGGATAGGAAGGAATACGTAAGTACACAGAGAGTGTATGCATATCTGCTTAATACACATCTACATACAACTCCTACTACGTAATAATAAGTCAACGAATTCTGCATTGTAGGTATAGGAAGTCCAGTAGGAGGAGAAAAAAGATACAATGATGAATACATTGTGCATAGCCAGAGAGAAAGGATATGCAGAGATAAAGAGAGTATCACTCACTTGACTCGTCTCCGCTTCGTGGTTTTCATTTTGGTTTCTCCTTCAACTGAACAACTTCCTTCCTTTCTGAAAAGATTTACTACCTTCACTCCACCATCCTCCACTGGCATCATCCGTAGCAAAATAAAAACTTTTCTCTGTGAGCATTAACCAAGCCAAGGCAAGGAGAGAGACAGAGAGAGATAAGGAAAGTACACACTAAGCAAAGCCAAAGAAAGAACAAGCCAAATCGAGAAAAGTAAAATTGGAGCCTTTCGCTCCGTTCGTTTCCTATTGACTTATACAAACAACAGACGCTCTAATGTCTAACTAGTACAAGTAGAAGAAGAAGAACACTAACTATTTATACAATGTAGAATTTCATTGAAATCTCAGACAGAAAGGAAGTCTCAATTTAACGGAACAGTGAGAAAATACTTTGCAGCAGAGATTGTCTACAGAGGAAAAACGGCAATGGAGAAATGAAATACAAAAAGACACACTTACTTCCACTCTTATTCGACACTATTATAATATACACAGAAATACACTTCATGCTCACTCAAAATAATTCCATGCCGTTAGTTTCCTTATTTCTAAAATATCTCAGCAATCAGAAGATTTCATGTAATCTTCTATATATAGTTAGTTTACCAGTATAAAGCATAAAGATACTATAATACAGATACAACATACCTATAGCCTATAGGTATACATAAACATATATATGGACAACATTCTTCTTTAGTGTCGATATATTTATATGTAATGGACAAGATACAGGAATTCCTATACTATAGTTTGACGAATCACAGCCATAGTAGCATTTAATGGTTGTTTATAGAAGGATTCTAGTAATAGATTGTTATGTTGTAGTATATCTGGTTGTAGGAGTGTATTCCTTTCTCCCTTGGTGTAAAATGATACAGAGAGTAGAAAAGCATAGAGTATAGCATAGAACCACAAAACGGTCATTTACAAAGACGACACTGTACTACTCTGTACTAGTGGTATTATACACTTAGCAACTACGAAGATAAAATAAAGCGCACATTGAATTGCATTGAAGTAATTTCCTCCGTCCTACATTTTCTCGCTCTCTTTGACTGCAATAACCCTGAACTAACTAAACTGTATGAATCTATGTGACCCCAATCACCCGCTCTCTCACTCTCTACACTCAAGAAGTCTTGACTCAAACAAGAAAAAACTCGCTGACAACTATTTTACGTAAAATCAATAAAATTCTTTATGTATTTACACGATAAGCTGCAAGAGACAGCGTGGCAACAACAATTACTTATTGTAAAAAATATCTATTGCTCGTTGAACACACAATGACGAGTCATTGTAAACGCATAAAACCTAACAAATTGTAATATTATAATGCTCAAGTACTCTTCGTTTCATGTATCTCTATTTTGCTTCAAAACTGCTCCCAAGGCATAAGTATAACCATTTTTAGCGTTTGGCTCATGTAACCTGCACGTGTACCTGCGTTTGTATACTGATAATTTCCGAGTAGAAAACGTGAGGATAATGAATTGAAGCATTTGTGTTGGAAAATGAAGCAAGAAACTTATAAAGTCGTTTACATTCCATTGTGGCTCGGCTTGGGAATTTTTTAAACGGATATAGCATGATATTATGATTGCCTATAATTTAGTGGCACAGCAGTGGCAATGTAATATCACTATACACTTATGGCAGAACAAGAGATTATCTTTGATTCTAAAGAATCCCTACTACTGCCTTTTGATTGCTTCAAGTTTAATATTTGAGCAACAGTATAAGAACTTCTGGGGAGAAATGCAAGCAATCGGGAACATTTACTAACCCTAACTATTGTAGTGGAACTAATCAAGTCCAAACTGGTATATACAGGACACTTTTCTGTTAGAAGTCATAAATAATAAATATTATTGGTATCATAACCCTCTGCACAGGTAAGGTCCTGATATTTTATACCTGGCCCTTATTATTACTACTTGCACCCTTCACGCACTCATAAGAAGCCCGTTTTAAATATTCCTTCAGCTTGTATCACATCCGTGTATATGACACTACAATGTTTTTCACGCTTTGTACATAGCTTGGCTTTTTTCGTGTATGATGCTTCATCTGCTAACAATAATGCAGTATTATTGGTAAACTCGGTGACATTTAAGGTCTTAGGGACAATACTGTGTCAGGTAAACCCATATAGGTTTTTTATCTTACTACTCACATTGTATCAGTACAGGCCACGTCTATATTTTACGGTGAATGACACTCTCTTATAGGAATAAGTAAATAACCTACTAGTTAGAGCATTTGATACATGATGCAACACTGTAAGTTTGTTTATGGAAAACTGAGGCAATAAAATTGTGAAGCTTCGTTTGTATCTATACATGAATTTTTTTAAATGTAAAATGAGACAGATTAAGTGGAAGACGGAATTTTTAAGTACTATACTTATATCTGTAGTTTGTACACTCAGAATTATAATTGTTTAAAAAATTAAATTGAAATTATATGCTAATGAACGTGTAGGGTTACATAGGGATGAAACCGGCAAAATACTACTGTGGAAGATGCTTTTTGCATTACAATTTAAGTAGGTATAGCTATAATTTTTCAGAATGATTTACGTACTTATAATAATAATGTTACGTGTAAAATATTTTATTTATGAAATGTATTTTTAACTAATCAATTCATTTAGTAGATTGATTTGACACGTTCATGAAACAGTTATCATATCAGTCTTATTAATACTGTAGTTTGAAATACAGCATTCTTAAATAACACATAACACAATCGTATACTTTGTAGAGGAGTGACACCTACTAAGCCAAGACGTTTGTCCATCATGCTCAAAGAATTTTCATCACAATTTGCTTTCTGAAATACTTAGGCGATTTATTAAAGAGGGAAGACTGAGAGTGGAGTAAAGTCTGGTTAGATATTATTTGGTTCTAATAGAGGACAGAGGAGGAGAGTAGCAGTAAGAAGGTGAACTGCTCTGAACTTTTCGTTCGTTTAAGTTGACTGAAGTGGCGTGAAGAATTTTAATGTTCCTGCTTACTCATTGTGCTCACTTGGATGTTTTAAGAATTCTATTCTTCGAATGCACGTCCGAATGGAATTACCTATTTTGTTTTTTCTATAGCGATTTCAGTGCTAAGAATGCAACTATACAACACATAGCTTACAAAGTACAATTAGTAGTAGTCACTTTATAGCAATGAACTACACACATATACGTTTGTACACATTATAGCGTGTGTGCTGACTTTAGTTGCTTCCTCGGGTATAATATTATGTGACTGTAGTAGTTATAGCTTCTTAGGTATACAAGTGCATTGAAGAATGTCCATTCTTTCCTGGCCACAGATAGTCTTGTTACTATAAGCATATTATAGAGAGCTGTGGAATGGCCTCACAATGTCATGGTCAAAAATTGTATATGATGTAGGTATGCACATTCTTCTAACCCTTAATTCCTAATACAGAAACTCCAAGTACCAACAGACGTATAGGAGAATAGAATTGACTTCGGCTTATAATAATAATTACAACATGCCAAATAAATGCGGACATTTTTTGACTTTTGTACGATGACTTTGTAGGTGGCATGGGTGGCAATAAAGTAGCATGCTACACTTTCAATGGAATTCACATAGGTATGTGATGTCAGTAGCAATTAATACTTTACACAACCTACTTTATGTTAAGCTAAAAATTATAATGTTTTCTTTCTGTGGTTATTTTATGTAATATTATTTTATGTAACATGCATTTTATTTTGCTTTGCCAACTTTGCACATATTTATAGTATTATATTTTACCTACGTCATCAATTTTGGTATAAATTTACTTAAAATGTTACTCCAAAGTCAAATATGAGATAGCTCATTGTTTTATTACAATTGGTTGAGATTGCTAATGATATGTAAATAGTAAATCATGTTTTCCATGCAAGATAATAATATTTTAGCAACTTTCCATCTACATAATATGATTGTCAGAATTGAAGATATTTCTTGTAATTTTGGAATAGTCGTTAATATAGTGTTCCAACAATTAGCAAAATGATTAGTTACGAACCGGTCTAAGTTCGCACCATATAAGGCTAAGTCTTGAGGCTTCCAAATAGAAAATTGATTCCAAAACTATTGCTAACACTTGAATAATTTTGGTAACCAATAGGGAAAAATTGTCAACTGTTCAATTAGTGTAGTGAAAGTGTACGGTGCAATGTAATAGAGGGAAAAGTAATAAATTAATCATGTTTTGCACCTACTACATAGGTATCTTTCCTTAAAACCTTAAGACAGCAGTAATAATATACGGAATACGCGAAATACTTATGACTAACAGATTAGATAAGTAAAAATGATCTTTGCAGATAATTTTTAGGAGACAAAGGTTGTATTTGGATTAGCATCAGCTTGAATAGCAAAAAAGAATGTTATGATTAAAAAGCATTAAGATGACATCAGTATTGCTCATCGTGTATAGAGCCAGATGAATAACAGGAGAGAGCTTCTTGGGATAATTCTTTCTTGCAAAAAATAAATATTTTAGGTACCTGTACTAGGTATGGTATGTACATACAAAACATTAGTCTAGTTTACAATTTCATTATTGCACGCAACACCAGGAAAAGAGCGACAAACCGAATGACTCGTTCTTTAAATATGCAATCGTCAGTAGACAAGTTTGCTGCTTTTCAATTTCGACTTTCAATGGGGCTTTCGATATACTCAGACATTAAATCTTTTTCAAACCTGATCCTAACAAGCAGCCAACCAATCAAGATCAAGACTAAACTGAACTTAGGTAATAGGTACTCATTTTTACTTATTAACTAGAAGAATATAGATTAAAAAACAATTAAAACAACTTGTACTTGTATGTATCATTTATTGAAAATTTTTAGTGCAATATTATCATGTATTCCTGTGCAGATGTAGATTTCAGCTTCAGACTTAAATGCAATAATATTAGTCGCAAAAATGTGAACATGATGGCTTAAGTATTTCAACAAAGAAGTACATGAAGTTCCAATGAGTTCAATTATTCATTCAGTGGATTGTAGTAAATGTTAAGTAATGAAATTCCACGCAGTGACCACTCTTTATATACGATGGACAAAAAGGATGATCGGTAAGACCACTCGAATTTGGAAGCGGAAGTGTGGTTGGATGCAAAGTCTTGCCACCCATGAAAAGATGGCCAAAGATGGACAGACGGAATTACAACAAGGATTTTGTGTGGCTGTGAGGATTTTGTTGCAGGAATGGCAGGGAGAGGATGTGTCATGTCTGAACTCACATTGCCTCCACACAAATCACTCTTCTTTGGTCGTACATCATTGAATGGAGTGCAATTTACAAGTTATGAATGAATGAATGCGAGGATTAGCCAAGACAAGTCTCGCACACAGCTCAGCTCTGCTCACACACTCTGGGAGGGATTGAATGAGAAATTACTTGCTACTCAAACATGAACGAATAAGCAATGAGATTCTCTCTGAAAAGAATTTTCCAACACCTTTCCCATGCTTAACTAAATGACAATTGCATTGTATTTATTATTTTCCAACTAAAAGCCTCAGGATTAGAGTTTATTACTTTGCAGTTGGTAGAACGTATTTGAACACGTTGCTTTTAATTCAAATCCTCACCAATCTCATTACCAGGAAGTTCCCTTTCACAACTGTTGTATGCACTAAGCTCAATACAATACAAATTGTTTGAAGGAGCTCCGCGGAAATTTTCCTAAGAAGACATTCCTCCGTAAAAAAAAGTAGGTGATCTATTCTATTAAATGTATATCATCATCCTCATATTATTATCATTCCTATATCAATTAGAGGCATTATACTACAAACGTGTGTGTTTGCTTTATTTAAAGTTTTCACTAAGAATTCAAGAATGCATCCTAAATTTATGAAAGCGCATTCAAGGCAATAAAACTTATGGTCATTCATTTAATTTATACCTTTCAGCCAGCCCCAGCTTGGTTTCCTAATATTACTGGCAATAATTTTCACTGTCAATAAATCACATAAATACTAATAATAATAATTCCATACATATTGGAGCAAATTATACTTCTCCATTACACATTGCTAACGTGTTCTCAGTACAAACACGGCGTCAACCTGTCTTCCACTCAAAGAGACACAAAGTCACCATAATTTCACCACAAACAAAGGCAACCACGATTTTCTTCACCCAATTAGTGCCCATAAGACTGACGCAGTCCAAGCTTGTACTTGGATTGGACGCAAAACCAAAAAACCTACGTCAAACTAACACTAGAACTAAAGGAGCCCTCAAATAAAAAAGTCAATACCTCAACAGTTGTAAATAACATTCAGCTTACTTACTTATTATTTTCCAACCTAAAGTTTAATATTAGCAAGAATGTTTAGTACATAAAAGATATTGGTAGAAAAAGGTATGTTGGTTTGGTATGTGCAAGTTTACAACTCCTACTTCCACTCAGCCAATCACAATCTATGTATAAATTATAATATTCCTTAAGCCTTTCTTTCCTTCAGTATATTATAAATATTCTTTTGTAACCTATTCGTTTCCTCGTACATACAACAATACTAAATTGGTGTGTGTGTTGTAAATAGGTATAGAACTCCTTTAAATAATAAGCTTTTCCAATCCAGGTAAATATTTATGTAACGCCTTGAGGCAAAACAAATATTATTAATAGGCCCGAACGACAGTTTACCATCAACAAGAAGAAACAAGACTTCCAACAAGCGAACCAACATCCTCTGCTTGTTCTTTCACAGCATAATTTTATTTCTACATGTCAAAGTGTTGAAAAGATTGCTTGTCATATTATACTACAAGACAACAGGTAAATTTCCTTGCATATAGTATTCGTTCAGAAATATTATCACATTAAAGTAACTAAATATTTCAGGTAGGTATATGAAATGAGGAGTATTTAGTGTTGTGTTATTGGTGTGAGGGCATTGGATGGTTGTGCCGTGTCAGAGAGTCAGTGTCGGTATCCGACATAAATGTGACTTGAGTGTACTGCAAGGTACTTAGCTACGGCCGATCAGTTTACTCACAATCCTCCGACCTGACAACCACCCCCTGCGTTTCCCACCATTTCTTATTCCAGAGGTGTTTCCACTAACCAAAGTATTGTCACACACAAGGGTGGTCTCTTCTTCTTCTGCTATTCTCGTTTCTCTCTTTCTCTCCCTGTCCCTCCATGTCTCTCTTACACCTCCATGTCTCTCTTACAGCCTTTCAACTCAATTCTGCTCAACTGGACTCGATTGAAAAATCTCTTTGCTTGCTAACACATTCTCCTGTCTCTCTCTCTTCCTGTGCTTCATTTATAGCTGTGAATGCCAACTTCGGTTCTCTATAAGCAAATTCAAAAGGAAAATCCGTTTCCGACACAATGAGGGAGGGAGGGATGAATTTCATTTGTAAATAAAATGAAGAATGTGTCTCCGTGTGTGTTGATTATTTCTTTCTTCAGCAAAATGCTATTTAAGGTTTAAGGAGACACTGTGGCTGGTAATACAAAAGGATATGCAACGGAATTGTCTTCAGTAGATAGTGCATGTATATTATTAGGCAAGTAGAAAGGATGCATATATAGGTATAGGCTCATACAAAATTATGTGTATGTAAACACTTACATAGTCAAGTTCAAAAATCCCAATGGTTCAGTTACTTATAAAAGTAATTTAAATTTTCTCTGTGCACAAAATTATTGACAGGAAGCTCGTACTTGTCAATATCACAACTAAAATCGAATGTACAGTTGAAATCATTTTCTTAAAATAGATCCCCAATTTACACGATGATTTATGGGATTTTGACTAGGAGCTTTCAAGACATGGTATATAAAATACTAGGTATCCCAAGCCAAATTTCAAGTAAGAGGTATGACGTGTGAGGAAAGAAACTGTTAGTGAATACTATCACACATCACCATTCTTGTTTTATGTCCATAAAATGCAAAAATGTAAAATGAATGCATTAGTTAAAGTAGGAGGAGGATATAGAATTTGCATAAATGTCAAAGAGATGATAGTGCGGGTGTATCTTGAAAACATGACCCAAATTGCATAGTTGTTTTGCGTCTGTTGTCTGGAAAATTAAAAACTGATTATTAAAATACAGAAACAAGGGAAATGTTTTTGCTTTTCGCTCACAATCATCGTAAAAGTTCCTCGAAGAAACTTGTGGCTTTTACTAAATTCTTGCAAGAGGATATTTTCAGACATGCAGCTAACTATTAAATGCTTACTATGAATTCTTTTACATGTGCAGAACGTTATTTTTTTCATAGAATGCCAAAATCCGTCGATGAAAGATAAAGAGCATACACACCACCCCAACAGCTTTGATTGCGTATTACTACACGTACGTAATGTACGGCTGCTTATAATATGTATCTTTTCAATGAGATTTTTATGTCACAAGTTTTTAACAGTTTGGTTACTTCACTTACTCGATATGTGTTTTTTGAATACTTTTCTTTCACTGAATAGTCTCTGTGCACTCTGTTCCTCACTACTGGAAATAATCCAGAGAATTGCCATGTTCAGATACTATTTGCTTTACAAAGTTGATTTACACTTGTACATTACATTATAGTATACCTATACCAACAGTAATTTACTTATTTACCTATATACGTCTCAACAAGTATAAAATCCATACCGAGGTCGCTCTATATGTAATACATACTTATTCTTTCCTATATACTCCTATCTTTATAGGGTTACTTCTGTTAAGATTTATAATATTATGTAAATGTTTTTCAGTATGATCTAGTGTTTTAGCTTAATACGATGTAGATACGTGTAACACACCCGTATAGAGATTTTAATAGCGGCAACATAACACTGTACGGTTAAGTAAATGTGCAAAACATTAGATAAGATTAGGGCAAAACTGATGACAAAATTATTATGTCTTTTCATCTGTTTTTACTGCTAAAGACACGTTTTTGTTGAAAATACATGGAATAGACGAGTGAGGGAAAGGAATCGGCTGAAATTCGAATTATATATATACAAGCCAAGACCATGCAGTACAAGTATAATGCACACATAAGATATTAAAGCTCAACTGGGAAAATGTGCAACAAATGATATAGATCTTTAACACACGTAGTATACTCACTTGGAGCATGAGACACAATAACAGTACAAGTTTTAGCCATCATGCCGTGCACATGAGATGATGAGTTTTGAGTATGTACAAGGCGCATCATGGAAATGGTAAGAGAAGAAGTGTAGAGAAAATCACATGAAAGGGCTGCTGAAATGAAAAACAACGGCTGTGTGTCTCTTCTCGTCGTAAATATCCTGAAGACTGTGAAGATCACGACTTGTGCTCTCACTGTTCTTTATGTTCGATTCTAAATAAGTATTTACACTGGAGTGAATCACACTCGAGAATATTATATCTCACACACACGGGGCTGTCTAATTATTAAGTAGATATTACATAAGGATTCCATAACTCATCCCAACACAGACGAGCACGAAGAGTGATGGGGTATTTCTGAAGAGGGGCAATATTATTAAAGAAAATCGTATATACTTACTATCACTAATAGTTATTGCATGTAATGCTCGTACACTCTGTTGTAGAAGATGCACTTTATATTTATAGCAAGACTGATATAGTAATATTTACGTAAGCAACAAATACAAAGTGCTAAAAAACTTGAGCTATATGGTATCCTGTCAACTTTGACTTGACTTTGTCAGCAGAAAGCGAACAAAGTAAAGTACTGCGCACTCATTTAACTTTAATTTTGCAATATGACAGCACTGTACCTAAAACTATTACCAAGTGTAGATAATAACAAGGTTGATATTCTTTTTGGATTTTCTATAACTTCTGTGCAGGTGTGCTCATCTTAAATGCGTCTCTCTCTCTCTCTACATACGATGTGTATTTAGAAACAGTGAAATATCTCCGCTGAACATGGCTTTGTACTCTGCAGAATGCTTTTAGCATAATGCATAGGCGTAGTAGCATAATAGCATAGATATACAGTAGACATATAGATAATAACAATAATAAGCTCATATATTATCGCAATCAAAGGATCCGAAAGTCCGGGTTTGATAATTACTCTGTTTGAAACTGCATGAAATGGTTCTAGGTGCGAGCATCATTCTTTGTAACGAATGCACCCGGAACTGCAAAAATGAAAATTGGATTGCAAAATTACCTCTATACCTAGAACCGTGTAGTTACTCTGGACTTGAATTATTATCGCAGTATGTCTATACTAGTCATTTAAAATGGTAAACGAGAAATGTTGCTGGATTTGTTTTTTCTTCTTTGTTGTTTGTTGTTATTTATTATTATTTATGTTGGTAATTGTTTGTGAGCATCAGTAATCGCAGTATAGTGGAATGGAATGAAGCATATGATACTAGTACGTTTAATGATAGGGATAGTACACAAGAACAACACACTAAAACAATCCCTTGTAATATTTTTATATTTTCATACACACATTCTAGTAGCCTGATCATCCTGAACGAAAAACACATGCGTGGGTTAAAGAGGTTTATACCTATAAATGTAATAACCGTGAGGTTGTAGTAGAGGTAAGTAGAAAAACCTAATATTACAACCAAACTACTGAATAGCACAATACAATTCTCTCTAATAGCCTTATCGTTAACATACTCCATGTTATCTGCCTTTTTAATTCTAAACACTTGACTCAATGCTTTACTTTTGTTAACTTAGTATAAATTGTAACACATACAAACATACCATAATGCATGAACCGTAGAAAATATCAAATATATGTTTAACTTAAAACAAAATCTTGACAATTCCAGTCTTTTGGACAATACAATATATAATATCATAATGTGATAATATCACAATATCAAAATGTGAAATATACAGGGAGGAATTTCTTTTGAGGCATGGAGAAGAGTAGGACGAATACTAGAAGCATGACGATTTAATGCATAGGCAAGTGTTGGAGGTTGAGTAGGAATAATGCACGTCCTTTCTGAACACCCTGTATATGTAAATTGTTGTACAATAGTCTGCTGTTCTAAAACAGCCCTATGCACACAGAAGAACAAAGGAGTAAGAATTGAACTTCAATGTAATTCGTGTATAATTTAAATTGAAGCAAAGTATAAAGTGTAAAGTCTGAATTCTATATTATAGTCAAGAGCAACTGATATTTTAATGCTTTGGTTTGCTATGAGACTTGACTTTTAAGCGTATTGAGGTTTCTTTTGGTTTTGCGTCTAAATGTGTTGTAGTATTACATAGTAAGCTTATAATCCATGTGATATGAGTTTAACAAGCATTTAAAGATTTTCTTAAATGGTTCCTTCTCTCCAGCCCACTGTCCCTTTGCTATGTATTTACAGGCGCACATTAATCATAATACTCTCTGGAAATTTGACAGGTGAATGAGACAGTTGGCGAAAAAGTTTAATTCCCATTGAAGGCAAGAGGAGAGCTGACATGAGCTAATTGAACGTTTAGGTGTCAAATTAAATATAGTTTTCATTCCTCACTTGATTGCATGCACGTTGAACATTGAACTTGAAGTGGAACTTTTTCAAGACAAAGCATAGAACTATTCTCAAGCTAGGAACTTTGTACTTTGGAGGTGGCTTTGGGTAGTGTGATACAAAAGTACACGATCATACTTTGATTTCAGCAGCTACTACCTAAAGTTGCTTACTACTTTACAAAATATAAGTACATAGGACATTCTTGCTTGAAACGACCTACGCATACTTCATACTATTACACATACCCGCAACAAATGTAATGACTTGTGCATGTTAAAAGGTAAATCGAGTACCCGGCTCAAGTCAATTCTGTGTTTTAGACAGTGGATTGAGAATATTGTAGCGGTTGTAGTAATAATTGTACATATTTCTAGTGCTGGGCTGTATAGTTTAGGAATCTTGCTGTGTATAATAAAATACAAAATCTATGAGGAATTCTTTGAACTCTCCCTACATTTCATACCCAGACATGTTTTTTACTCCTTTACGCTTTTTCAGAGCAGCTCAATCGATAACAACAATAAAGTAGAACGAAAAATACAGTAGAAAACGAAAATCGTAGACATTACAACGATTTTGTGTACGATGAACCTTTTATTGTATTAAACGTTGCTTTATGGCTGTGCTCATTCTTAATTTCTCTTAAATAGCAACCTTGAATGCTCTAATGAAGTTGAGTTTCCTCATTAAGAGAAAGTAGTCGATACAGGAAAATTATAAAAGTACTTACATATAACTAGTCGAGTGAAACTTTTACTACGTAATAAAAAAGAAAAAGCATATTGTGAGGCAAAAGCATGAAACTCCAGATTCCTATATTAAAAGTCAGGGTTGCAGGCATTTGAAAGAATTACCCGATTTACCGCAGCGTTTGTCCATGTAAACCTTCCAAAGTCTTTCTCAGTTACTCAACTGTATAATTATACGCACATAGAATTTAATTGCAGTACAGACATAGCCGTACCAGTTCGTACTGCCATAACTGCACAATTATTATGGTAGTACTTTCACTAAGGTAGCTTATTTCTTAACGTGTCTACTACGTTCTAAGAAGACTGCCATTAAAGTTAAAAGTAGACATTTATTTCCACATATCAGAAACAACATTAGGTTTTACTTTTAATTTGTAAATGTACCTATACCTATATCTGCAAAATATTTATTTAATGCTTTTCATCGAGCTAACATTTTCTGAGCTAGATATGTGCTTCTCGATTTTTAATCAATAAAATTATTATTACCAACAAAGTAAAGATTATTTAGATGATCTGTGAGCAGCCTTGCTTGGCTTGGAATAGCAAGTTAAAAATTATAGTCTGAAATAATTAAGTAACGAAGTTACTTTAAGTGAATACCAAAGCTGTCAGTCTGCCTGTCCTTCAACACGATAACTTGAGAACGCTTTGAGATATTTTGATTATTATTGGGTACACATGCTAGTGCGGACATAATATGTGAGGCTAAGTTTGAAGATGGGGTGGATCTGTCGACTCTTTCATGACATTTGACATTTGCCCTTTTAGATTAACTACCATGTCAATGCAACCTCAAATACTCATATGCATTCTACATATAAATAATTATATTTGGGAGTAAAGGTCACCAAGGTTTGAATAGGGAGACCAACAGTGTTTGAATATTGTGATGCTGCTACTAATTAACAGTGTCACGGTGGACGCTTTGATGTCACAGTTAATGTTACCGTGTCACTGTTCACTTCGTTACTTGTTTCAACCCTTACAAATTGTTTATTATTGTTTACAAACTTTATAATAGTTACTGTAGTTAAATAATTAAAGATTAAAACGGTCTTGTTAATTTAGATGCGCCAGGAGCGCCAGGAGCTATTTACTCCATTCGCAATTTACAATGCATTGTAAAGAAACCTGCTAATCATATTGTTAGCGTTGCTGTAGATCTGGCTAAGCCTTTAATGATTTAACGATATGGTGTGACTCAAATGGGCAAAGCCTGTTTGCACCTTACTGTCCGTATAATATGGAAATTAGCATTCATTACGTCATTCCGTATAAGTTGATGATGTATACAGAAAATTCATCGAAAGTATTCCGTGATCTATTTTATTTTTCACGTTGTGTATTCCCCACCACCGGACAGGCAGTGGGCTAATAAGCATAATCAGTTTTATTCATCTAGTAGCAAGTATTCATAGCCAAAAGCAATAAATAAATATATTATTCCAGCAAATAAGGTCTCTCTGACGCAGTTTTGCAAGGAAATGTAGTAGAAAGCTTCTTCTCATAAACGACTTGCGATTATGTTCGTACAACTTCTACTTCTATCGACTACAAAGATACGACAAGAAGGGCATTACTAATAAATAAGTATTACTCACATATTATTCTACTTACACATGTCCATACTTATACATAATACATGCTCAAGCCCTTCGCGTACTATAATTTATTTACGTGACTGACAGACAGCAACATGGGAACGCGGAGGACATTACCAGACTGTAGATAGACATTTTGATTTCAGACTCTTTTGAGTCTGTCCACTTTACCACAGTGACATATTCGCACATACTTATCAACTATACCCCACAGTAATAACTAATAATATCCTACTACCTGTAAAAGTATATAATATACCCTCTCTATAGATATATTATACATTCAAAACAAATATGGCAAGGTATATTCTAGGTATATTAGATTTGTAGTAGTAGTAGCCTCTGTAGTATTAGGTAGTAATGTAATGTATAGGTTAAGTATAAAAATATGCATTGAAAATCGATAGATCAATCAAAGCATCAAAAATTTATCTTCGCATGCAATTTACCTCCGTGCCATTTTACCGCGTGTGTGTGTGTTAGTACAAGATTGATGCTCTGTTACTGCTGCATACATTACATACACAGGTAAACACACACGCAGAATTATTAACCTAATATGATGGCTTATTGGATAACCTTCGAGTTGTTTGTTTGGCAAATTTTCTTCTGTATAAGAAAACACCTTACTGCAGCACTACCGTATAATATATAATATATACCTCGTATGTACTTCTACTGTGCTTCTATTATATGGATTATAATGAAATACTTATATAGTATAGTTATATTATATAGATACGATCATCTTGCTAAAATATTCATGTGCATGACGTGTTTACGTTTACAACTTTGTCATTTACTTTAATGAAGTTACGGTTAACAAAATATTTGCACACATAGGAACACTCAGATTGTTATCATGTGCAGGTATGGTGGTGGTGGTCGTCGTAGATCCACATACGCAATATGACATCTTAAGCATGAATCAGTATGTGATGCGTGTACACATTGAACTTATTTGCATTTACAAATTTAGATATAATCAATCAAAGGGATTTTGACAAGAGTCCGTCTTAAGGTCTGGTACGTGCGGCGACATTTGTCTCACTTGTGCCTTGTTTTTTCTTGTACACCTTTGTGTTTATTGTTAGAGTGCTTGGCATCAGTCTCTGTGTGAGGACTACGGTAAGTGATTGCTGCATTGTTTCTTGTCTTGTTTAATTCTTCTGGCCTACGTGCAAGAACACACTTAACATGCAAACATTCTAATCGCACACCACAACATTACATATTGATACACAACAAAAACAACAACAACGCAGGAGAAGCTAAAAGTGCATGTCCTGATTTTGCTTCTTTTGCTTCATGTTAATTCACCATAAGTATACAGCATTAAAGAAAAGGAACAGGCAGGTAGCAGTAGCAGAAGAATCAACACAACAACCATCATCTCTTCTTCTTGGGTCTTCCACATTATTTGCTTTGTTTAACTTTAGAAAGGGTGAAGCGAACCACAGGTAAGAGGTTTTCCTGTACACACACAAGATTAAGTCTTTACCTAGAGAAAGAGGGCTACGTGACTTCAAGAGGAGTCTTAAGCATCACCTAATTAATGTTCACGTGTCAACGTTCCTATATCAAACAGCATAGCCGACCGTTTTAGAATCCAACAACCAATGCTCTATTACTATTACACTTTTATACATAGGTACACAAAGATATAGATGTACAATGCATTTTTCTTTCATTCACACAGCATATCTGTATATCTATAACATATGTATATACTAACAAGCTCAATCTATAGAGATACTTTTGTGGAAATGAGAATAATGCACAATTTCAGTAAATATTACTTTTTATTTTTACATTCTCTTATAGAGATACATTTGCGGATATGAGAATAATGCACAGTTTTCATTTATTTTTACATTTTCTTATTTTCGTATAGCTATAGATTAGTAAAAAGCACGCGGGAAGTTGCTTAGTTTATAGTTTATAGTTGGAAGGCAATATTTTGTAGCTTTACCCACATGGGCTATGAAATTTTGGATTATGCGATGTTAAAGGGCAAGTTCAAGTAGTAAGAATGTATAAAAGATATATACAACTACAAAATAACTATAGAGATTTAAATGAAGACTTGTGCTGTATAAAAGGATTTTTAGTTTTCAGCGCAGTACATAGCATGGTAGCATGTACATTCTTACCTGTGATTTTAGTTTATAATATCCACAAAAGAGTTTGTATGAATTTTCATGCATTTATCAGCTTCATGAAAAAACTAAGCAGAAAAGGTCGCTAGAATCCGAGTAGCAGCGTTCTTTTCCCTACTTTTGACTTAAGGATTTAATAAGAACACACTACCTACCCGCACCCTTTGCAGGAAACTGCAGCACGTACTCAAAATAGTCACGTACCCGAAAACTACAACTTGTTCAGCTTAGTAACTACAATATCAGAGTGTGACAACAAAATAATGTATAATGTTCATAGTGTCATTGTAATTCTTCCATCTTTTATTCATGATAGTGACAAAATACGACTACAACGTGTACAAAGTACGAAAACTACATAAATAGGTATTGTATAAAGGTGTAGCTCTAATAGTTCTTCTAATAATTGAAACTGATTATTAAATTGTTTATAAACGATGGCTACACTCCCCCCACAAGCTACATAGCCTGACTCGTACCTAGTAAATTAAATGATGAAACAATTTAGCATAATCTACCTACGGCATATAAAATAAGTAATGCGACTGGGAAAATGAGTTAATCATCATGATAGTAATAAGAAAATGTGCAAAAACTGCATTATTAGCATGATTTTTGTAAACAGTCGCTGTGCGAGAGTCGGCCTACAACAAAGTAAGTAAAGCACTGACTGTGTGTATGTATCACATTGTGTAAATGTGAGTGAGATTTGATTTGAAGCTTTGTTGTATGGATATATAGGGGAGCTGTACATAGAAGAGGAGGGAAACAGTGGAATGGCATTATTAGTATGTACTCTGCATAGGATTTCAAACTGCCTTGTTGGCTCTCGGGTGGGCTATGTCTACTAGTAGTAACTGCATTGTATTATTATTACACTACTACTACTACTATATACGTATAATATATCCCACTATGAGAATGTTCCATGTCTCTCTGCAAACTAAACTACTAACAAGTAAATAAGTAATCCATTTGAGAGAACATTGCAGAGTATGCATGGCGTATGTAGATAAGTTAACTAAAAGTAAGTAAGCGCATGCAAGTCTAAAAGAAATAGTCAGAGAGGAGTAGTAGTGCTGAGAGAATGTGAGAGAAGCCCAAGAGTTAAAGCTGCACAACTAAACTGGTAAAGCCAAGTAAACATCCATAGAGATATTACACGAGGTAGGTCTGTTTCACATACACGTTGAGCACACCACAGCAGACCAGCTAAAGCTGTGTGGAGTATATTTGGTTTGCCTTTATGCGATACGACTTGTTCTTGAGCTGCCTGGCCTATGTATACGGACAGTATAGGTAAGCTCACCTCAGTTCACTTCACGCTTGCCTTCTATATACATAGCCAGAGAGAGAGAGAGAGAGAGAAGAGCTCACTCACACATTCAACTGACTTGTTAGTTACTTGAGTTCCGAATTTCGGAAGAGACAGACTTATTACTCACACTCGTCAATTCACTGGACTTGAGTTGATTTGCCTTAGAGCACATTGTACTCACGTCAAAGGAAGACAGACAAACTGCTACACATGTTACAGAGGAAAGTCATATAGTAGCTACTACTACTATATAAACCTTGAGCAAATATTTAATCAAATCAAATCAAATGTTGTCTTGGGCAAACACACAACCACTACTACTCGCACTACCAATTTATCAACAAATATTATTATTGTCAGTGAGACTGTTGGGGCGACGACGACGACGGTTTTAGCTGTTAACTCTCCAAAAGCTACTAAGGCTACATGTACAACAATTGTAGCAAAGAAACATTCATTTACTACCAGTAGGATATTGTACACTGAGAGAGACAGAACTGAGTTTTAGTGAGATTCTCCAATCGAATCTTCTGATCGACGGAGTTATTCTCTGTCTAGTTGTGAGAAGGAACGACGTGTACTTTACACGCAAAGTACAAGGACAACACAACTGGAGTCCAGTTCCAGTAAAGAAAATATTTCCAGTTTCAGTGCATTACATATAAAGTTACTCGAACATATTAAATTATTGTAACTCGCACACATTTACAGTTTGTTGGTAGTTTCAAAAGTTTACAATTTACTAAACACTTCCTTTTAGCGAGTAATTCAATTTACTACATGCGTTGTTATACGGTTGGCTAATATACCACTACGACTTCATCCATGCTCATGCAAAATATTAAACTGGAGAAAGGGAAGTAGTAAAATTGTATTACATTTACATTTAGTGTAGATACCAAGTGAGTATATAAAATCAGTCCGGTGAATCCCGTGAGAGAACGATTTGACTTGATCTCCATAATATTTAAGTTTATTTAGCCAAATATCAATATGAAAATGAAGAGTGTTCGATTGTGTTGGGGAGGAGCAGCTTTGCTCGTTGTTTTCATCACATTTTGTTCTCATTTCGAAGAAGTTACTTCAGCAGCAGCAGCACCACCATCCGCTTCTACTTCTTCCACAGTAAACAATAAAATTCAACGAGGACCACTTGGAAGTCTTGCAGGAAGGAATTTGAGGAGATCACACCGATCCAAATTCCCATTGATTCCCGTGGACGCAAGGAGAAAATCCAAACGAAATAGCGGTAAGTACCCGAATTACATTTTACTCCACTTTCATCTCGAAGAATTATTTTTGTCCCTGTCCTACATTATTTCCGCTTTCATAATTTATTCCCATAAATTTTATAACAGCAGTATAGATTCAGTAGATTAATCATACACTCGGCAATCATAGAAAGTTAGAGAAAACCAGGTTTAAGTTTTCTCCTTTACGTGTGGTTAATGTAGTACGTTGAGGATAGGAAATAAGTAATTGAGATAAACAAGGGGAAACAAAAAAACTGGCTACAGTTCTTTACACACACACATTAATAATAGTAAGTAGCATGCATTAGTAATCAGATCTTTCCTTCGTATTGTAAATAGTAAGTGGGTAAACTGCATACATTTAATCTTTACAGTCGACAATAATGCAAGTAAGATTTCTTTGTACACAGCACAGGTAGGCATATCCTCGGCATACGTTGGCACTTGGCAGGTAACAACATGCATCGCAATAAAGTGCATAGCTCCACAGGGAGCATTAACTGCATTAGTTATTCGCATCTCTTCTATCTCCACTACAATACTACTTGCACTAGTACAAATATAATATTAGCTATGTATTTTATGCACAATTTTCCACAAACATTGTAAATACACACAGGTACTACTTCTACTACTACTATTATACCTAAAATGCAATTATGATTGTAGTATGTATGAATATTCGCATTCTCTCTTCAGTCGCCAGTCATCACTTGACCAACGTACTCTTCTGTGTATCGTTGCTTACTTTTAAATAGCTTTTCCCACTACTATTCCTCCTATACTACTACTACAAGAGATACAAACACTACTAACTACGTAAATATATCACATCTTCTCTTCTGTACCAGTGTGCACTTGAGTATCTGTAAAATAGTTGTACCGGTTAATAAAGAGATGCGCTGCATTTGTTTTGCATTTTTGAATGTAACACCACCACCACCGTCTCTATACATATTCATATGCATTCTGCCATGTATTACCCTGCTCCTCCGGTTGATATTTAGCTTAGTTAGTTAGTAGCAACTCAACTGCCAGTAAGTAAAGTAAGTAAGTAGTAGACATGGAATAATATGTACATCTTGTTTGCATGTATATTTATTACCGGCAGGCCAGCAGGTACACATTTATAATCAATAGAGAGACAGAGAGAGAGAGAAACAGATAGGGTAAGTCAAGACAGGGATAGAAAAAGATACAAACAAGGCAGAAAGCAAGCAAAGCACACACCGTAGTCACAGTCTTACTCATAATCATACTAATGCTCCTCGTCTCATCTCATACATACAAAACAAAACGCACCTACATATAATACAGGGTGACGAGACAATGATACTTCAATTCTCTCTTGCGACTTTTTATTATAATCTTCTTCAGCGTTTAACCATCTTTTTTATTATTCGCACATTCTGCACAGGAATACTAAACCTAAAGGCAATCATACCTCTCATCCCGGATAAAACCCAGTATTTATTTTCTTCTCTCTTCATATAGCTTTAGTAAAGGATACTCTACTTCTATGTAGAAGAAATAGGGATAGGATAAAGAGGAAAGGTTAAATGGAGAAGTTAGCGTCTTCTTCTACTAGGCTCATCACATCATCATCATCATCATCACAGTCGTCATCATCATCATCAAACGCTCATTACAGAACGAAGTCAACCCAAGTTGGTACATTACTAAATACATGGCTATACTATAAAAGATGTATGGTAGTTGTTTCGTCGCATTATTGTAGAAAATTCTATTCTTCTATTCAGTCGTTTTGCTTTTGACTTGTTATTATCATCCTTATTATTATTACTGTTTAGGTATAAATGTTCTAGCTTTAAGAAGTGCAGTGTAAATGGTACACACTGTGTGCTCTCTCTAAGGAGTTTGTAATGTACAAGCGCCGCTATTGTGCTTCACATAGAGCTTCTGTTGTGCTGCTATTCTTTTCTTTGCCAATTTTTATTGATAGGCAAGACATGCATAAGTAATTTAAAAGTCAACTCTCCACCTTTACCTTTAATATACATACACAACGTACATAGTAGTAGCAGTAGCCACATAAATGCATAGTACTACGTATGTATTAGCTACATCAGTACTTACTAGTTACTACTGGTAGTTAGTAGTATACAGGAGGAAGGTAGTAGGTAGTGCTTGGATTTTTCTGTAGTTGAATATGTGTGCATTGAAAAGAATTATATACTTGTGCTATTATTTGTATGTACAGGAGCATATTATATAGGAGCATAGATTGCTGTGTGTGTTTCAGATGAGAAGTGTAGTTTGTGTGGTGACGGAGTGTCGTGCTCTGTTCTTTGAGTTAACTAACTAAGTTGCTAACTAATATATCATAGAATATATCATATCGTATTATAATGTGGTGTAAATGTACAGTGTAATGTATGTATACTAATGCGGAGTGATGCGCTATGAATATTCATGATGATTTTGCTCATTACTTGAATTGACTCTACTCCAAACTTTAGTTCACCTCTCTCTCTCTCTGTCTCTCTGTATGTGAGTTTACTTATTCCTTTTTATATTGGAGTGAGTTCTCTTCTCAGTGTGTCGAGTCTTGACTTCGTTATGTGTTCTTCTTCTACTATAGTGGTAGTGTGTCTCTCCATTTTTTCCCTGCATGCATTTCATTACAAATATTAACAACTAGCTGTGTTTTGTGTATGTACCGACAGTAGATAAGTGGATAGTTATGGAAAATAAGTAGTAAATGTACTACTAACTGTATATTATATACTGTATTAGATCATCATCATGATAAGGTGTTCATTAATTCATTCATTCAATTCACAAGAATTACACAAAGTAGTAAACATCACAAAGTAATGTTAAGTAGCCATAATATTATTATTACTCTCGAATAAACTATTCACCTGTACAATTTGTACGGACATTTTTTGTCACAACCATTAAGTATTATATTGCCAGTTGTAAATGTTTTAAACTATGCAAGGTAGTAGTATGTACCTTGCTATACATTTACTGTGAAATGAATAGTTTGTGTGACGATTTGACAACTTGGCATTGTGTACACTTGGAGTTGTAGTGTAGTGTTATGATACGTATGAAATTTCTTTAGGTTTAAACAAAAAATTATTTCTGACGAAGAATGCATGGGGGGTATAGCAAAGGTATCCTATTATGATGTTACACATAAGTAGAAAGGCAGTAGAATAATTATCACTGCATCATTTCTATATGTTCTTGTAGTACATAATATTAAGGAATAAAAGGCGGCGGCAATTCTACTGCTATTGTTCAAAATGGATTACTAGGGATAGTTCCTTTCCTCCATAGTAGCTGGGACAAAATGTAATAAGAATGTAGCAAGTATTTGTCGTGTAAGAAAATATATTTCGGCAGTTAAAGCAAAAGTCAATAAGTCAGGGGAGCATGTGAAACTGTGTAGAACAGAGGCAGAGTCATCACATTATTATCACATTATACTTGCAAAGGCAATATCTCTCTACAGATAACAATATTATGTAGCTACCTAACCATGTACGAAGTGAACACTCACTAATATGAATTCATATTGTAAAGTCGATTCCACTTACATGCCGATTTACCGTGTACTACAACAACTCGATGAGTTTTTTATGTAGCCATGTGGAGTACACGTTGGTAATAATATTATTATTATGTAGGTAAGCACTTTGTACTATGGAACAGAACAGAGGTATTTTGTGCCGCTTGTTTGTTAAAAGAACCAAACAAATGCGAATGTGTACTACTACTACAACTACTACTACTCCTAGATATATCTCACAATGGTAAAAACAGCTTTTATAAGTGATAAGAGGCATTCATGAAAAATACAAGTAGGAACAGTCTCCAGTGCACGATTTACTCATTTATAATGACGACTACTGATAAAGTTTCACTGAAAACACTGAACGCATCACACACACATTCCTTAACTCTGACTAGAGTGCAACGCAAGCTGAAAAAACTCAATGAATCCAAATAGCATTAACAAAATTACTCTGGTCGTTATACATTTAGCTTCATTTTGCAAGCAGGCAATAATGATATTGTTACTAGGATTGTTTTTCTCGTCAAAGAAAGTCAATGCATTGTCATTGGACAGTTATTGTAGTAGTCTACTCTTATATAAGGTTATTTTATATATATAGACATATACAAGTGGATAATTTGCCCATGTAAGTAAAACAGTAGTGCTTTGACACAGAAAACTCAATTGACCCATGTTTTCCTGTACCTAAGGAGTAATTGTAGTAGTAGAGATTGTAAAGCTGTGCAGAAGTCTGCAAGAGCAATTAAAATAGTCATTAAATGATATAACACATATGTAAGTTGTCTGCCACAATTATACTTCTTCTGTATATATTATTCTTCCAGTCTCACACCTTCTTACTAGAAGAGAGTCCGACTACGTGTTTCTGTATTGTGAGTTGGTTGAATGATGATGATGGTGGGGTGTTACATTACAATTACACGACAACATAGAGTACACCACGCCATATTCAGAATTCGATCCGATTCAATTATAATATTATACATGCACACACAGATTATTGTAACTTTGCTGAGTTTGTGATTTGCCAGGCTTAGTAGGTGTGTGTTTGCCAATTCGAATGGGAATAGTTAAACGAGTCTCTCTGGTAGAGTAGTAGTCAAAAAAATTAATATTGCACGTTCACTATTTATGTGTGTGCATGTACTGCAGTAGAATATGTATAGCACGTATTCCACTGTGGTATACTTGTTGCAATACTTATACGATGATAGATGTGGGCTACAGAAAGGAGACGCAGGGAGACGGAGGAGGCTACATTGTGCTAATGTAAAAATATTATACGCTTTATTTTTATGTGTATGTGCAAAGTGGTAGTATGTAGTAGTTGTAAACGTGTGGCTATGTAAAAATGGATTAGTATTGGATTTCATCTGACTGTGAACTCGACTCAACTCTTTTATTTTTAGTTTGTGGATTGCATATAGAGGAAAATGATCGGAGCGTGCACTTCTTCAAGTATGTGTGTCTTGGAGATGGCAAGGCCTGAGTTAAAAAAATTGCGTCGTCATTTCCATTATGCTATACGAGCGGCTACGAGTGTCTATTACAATAATAATACCAGTCGTAAGCTTTATATTTTTCTGAGCGAGTACAATAATACAACACACAGAGAAATGTAGTCAAGTGCGCTGTTGAAAGCGACATGTGTGTGTAGTGGGCACATTATGATCTTTTAGTTTCAGAACTACTCAGGTCAAATAGTCAAATCACTAAACAATCCTCCATCTGGATGAGTTATCCGTGCAGATATTTATATATAGTAGAGAAATGCTTTTAAAAATAATATACCAACGCTCACGCTAACTACTTAGAGAAGATCAGTTCAGATCGGATTAAATTACACTTGAGCTTGACTTTGGACTGATTGAGTGCTAATACAGTATAACAGATTTTGCAAGGTGTATATGCTCGAAACAAGTTTTCTTGCATCATTTTCCTAACTTTTTATTCTTCGTCTCATAATCAGTCCACATTTATTCTGAAGAAATCTACGTATGTATAATGGATTGGTCCATTACATTTTCAGAACGAAAAAAATGAAAGAGATTGAAAAAATAAAGAGAAAACTCTCAGTCCTTTTTGATTGTAGAGTGGTTCTCCCCGTCTGAATGTATTTTACATGCAAGAACACTTCTTTGTTTATACTTGTTGTATTGCAGGTAGGCTTGTATATTGTAGCCTTTGTTATTTTGCATGCATCGACTTCAGCACGACTTGTGTGTGTTATATTTTTCTGAATGGAGAGACTGACTTCTACTTATAAGAATAGGACAGATCAATTACAATGCACAAAGCGTGTATGTGTATTTATATAAATACATTAAATGTCTACTTCGAACTAAACTGCTACACAGAGAGAGAACTTTATCAAGTCAACAGCTCACGTCAAGACTGCTGGATACTCAATACTTTAATTTGACTTGACAAGACTAGACGCAAACTCTCATACAGAGACGCAAGACTGATATTTCCATGCACTACTACGGCTACTTTATGGCTTGAGTATTTTTAGACGATTAATTCACGAGGAGTAGCATTGTGAATTGTAATCCGCTGCTAATTTATGCATGTGTTTTCTGCGCAGAGAATAAATTTCCTCTTTTTGCTATAAATAATAAACACTTATACAGACTTATACAATAGTCCAACAAAATTTAACCTCAGTTTTTTGCTAATAATCTCACAATGTGACAACTTTACTGTCCACATCTCCAAATTGAAACGCACATTCATTCGTATTTTTTGCAGGACTCTGTATTACTTCTGTATGTATTCTCTCTGATAGGTATGCTTTGCATTTTGCATATTATATGAGTACTAAATGGAAGGGAAACGTTTTTCAAGCAAGTGTGTGTAGAATGAGAAATATTATAGCATATTGTACTGTAAAGGAAGGACTTTGATATAGTAAAGCTGAACTGGACTGGTGACTTTAGTCGAAAATTGCGTAGGACTCCTTAAATGAATAGGTTTGCAAAGCCATAAACTAAAGTGCTATGTTAGTCTCGTTAGCACATAAAAGACAACACAATTCTGCCATTTTTTCTATTAAATCGAGTTGAGCAAGACGACAGCAACAGCGAAATAATCTTTGAAGTGAGCTGACTTGATTTTTGTTTGACTGTAACATAAAATCAGATTTTTATGCCGCGGATAACTCAATGATCACATACCAGCAAATTTTTCCCTCTCTCCTATTGTCATTTTTAGACGAATTAATTATATTTTTATGAGCTTAGCAAAACTCCTTGGGACAATAGCACATAAAACTCAATTGGGAATACGTGTAGCATACTTACAATGTAGAATATTGTTTTACGATCAGGACCACAGGCTAAGTCTAGTTAAGTCTAACCAAGTTTCATTTATTTCTTCTCGTTGTAAAAATCACAGAGTTGCATCTTTGCTTTTGTTTCTCAATCGACTGCTGCTGTTCTTGTAGAACAAAAAATTAGTATTATCTGTTACACAAGGTATACTTACAATTTACAAGAAGAGTGTGCGTATCCATAAAATGCACAGTAAATTAAATTAAGGGCATCATCATTCACTGCAGAAAAGATTCATTGCACATTATGCATTCCACTGATGACAATTGTGTTGGCCTCTGTTTGGAAATTTCTTGTCATCCTGTTCTGTCACATATAGTCGCAGTGATGATTATAATGATGATTGTTGGTGGCGTGATCGCATAAAGAAATAAAAAATTTGCACCATCAACTCCACACTACTAGCACATAAATGTATTGAGGAGTGCTGACTACCGTCATTCCGTTAAAATGAATGGTCACTTCATTAAACTTAAAAAGACAGTTGTGCAATGAAATACAGGAGAACGACTAAAAAGTACAAGGTACTGCAGATTTTAACTGTCGTATCCCACATGTGTGTGCATGTGTTACAAATTCAACAATTTGTCATTAAATCTTGAAATTCTTTTCCTGACGAAGGATTTTAATTTGCTTGTTCATTTGTTCACCCATCATCGACCAAGAATTCTCTTTGTTTCCTCTTATTTATGAAGTAGAATCTTCGGTTTTGATTTTCATGACAATTGTCTACTTTTTACCAAGGAACAAGGTCAAAACTATTATTCAAGAACGTATAGTGTGTGTGTAATAATTACGTAAAGTCCAAGAGCACTACGTTTCAGCCTCATGCCATCAGCCCAGTCGTTGTCATTCACTCATTCATGTTAATTCCTTTATTACGTTGAGAGAAATCAATGACAGATCGCACAGCAGGAGCTCCTACTTGCATGTGTACATTTTTCTAAACAATTTACTCATTTCATTCATTCGTTTTATATCACATTGCCTCTACTAACACAAGTAACATAAAATCAAGCCAATTTTTTCCAAAGAAATTCTGTATAAAAATAAAAATACCTAAACGCAATGCATTTTAGTACACATATATTGAGGTAGGTATATAATGTGACACAAATGTTAGCAAGTACAAATCAAATAAAGTACAAGTAGGAAAAACAACAAAAGCGACTAAATCAGCTTGCACACGCGATTCTGCTGTAAACACTAAATATTTCTGGCCATAAAAATACTTTTGCATTCTTTTAAAATGAATAATTCATATGTGCTATATAAATCAGAGAAAAAATCTTTAGGTTGTGACCGCTTGCTGCTCTACTACTCTGTCTCAAAGTATCAAGTGGCAAAGCTAAGCCAAAAGTTGTTATTTTATTACTCTGATTGTCTATTTACATTTCTATTTTGAGCAATGACTTTGAAACGGAAGGCTTTCATCAGTTCGTCATCCACGAGCAAAGCTACACACGCTCTCAAGTCCTCGTTATATAAATACCAACACTATTTAGCAAGTCAAAGTTTATTTTCAGAGAGCGAAATGAATGGCACTCTCCATGACTGTAAATAGCCATTTTCTATTATGATATTGACGTAAAAACAATAACGATTACAAATACAGAATATAAGTGGCAAATTACAAGTTGGGCGTCTGTGTATTTGCAAAAATTGTATGTGTACCAGTAAGTTGCTTCATATCAGTCTTCATACAGTCACCAAACCATTCCTTGTAACCATTACCTAACTACCAAAAGTAATACCGAATTAAAGTACATGAGAAAATTCAAATACTACAGAATTGATATAAGAATATAAGCAAAGAGAGAGAGAGGTTGCCTTAACCTATCCCAAAGTGTGTTCAACATACTTTTACATACAATGCACTACAATAGATAGATCCAGTATACAAATATGTGAATTTGTCTCTAATATATACTGTAATATATTTACAAGTAAGGCAGACTAGGTACCAGAGGAACGGCAAACACACATACACACACGTAGACAGCATAGCAGAATGATTTTACAGCAGCAGAAACGGAATACAAAAGTAGTCAAGTCAAATCGTAAACAAAGTTTAAACTGAAGCTGAATGGATAAGAACGTGAAGGGTGAGCTGAGCGGGTGAATTGTTGGTCGTGGCAGTCGTAATGTGTTGGATCCATTGAATGTTCAGCCTGACGCTCCTTCTTCTTCTTCAACTATTATTATTATGGATACATCTGTATATAAAATGCTTTTGCATGAAATATTGTTGTTTTTCTATTGTAGGCGGAAAATAGCAGTAGTAATAGCGGTTGCATGTAAACTTCTAGTAGACAAAAAGGTAATTTTTCCAAAGTAGTACACTAATATACTACGAATGATGTATGCATTTTATATGCACTACACTTATACTACTTGAATAGAACAATGAAGTTGTAGCCAAACGAATCTCATCTGGCACAGCACACACTATAACACACAGCACATGCTATGATTTCCTTTATCGGACCACTACCTTTCTTATAAACACACTAAATGCTACAAAAAATGCAAGAAATTGTCTAAGCACATTATTACACAAAAGTCATATAGGTATTCCATAGTAAAAAACAGTCCTGTTAATATCTGCACAGTGTAACGTGCACTTATACATATATGCCCAATTTTTACATAATAGGACAGAGTATATTATTATTATCACTTCAGTTATATTATAGGAACTCATTGTAATAAACAATAATATCAAACATGGTGGTTGGTATGTACAAGGTAGGAGGTATGCACATCGTAATAATATCAAACTGCCACTACTGTGCCTTTACGCAGTAGACTGCTCAGTATTTTATCAGTGTACGTTACACCGTAAAACAGAATACATATTGTAGCCAGAGAAGTTTTTGCGATGTAGTCCGGTCGACGACTTAACAGATGCAAACAGCCGGGTCGTTTGCTTTATTAAGTAACGAAGCTACTCTTGCTTGCTTTTGCACAACTTCCTAAATGCAAATTCTATCAACATGAACCTTCAATAATAAATCAAGTCGCTCAACGATTTTATACACACGTTTGCTAAGAATTTTTGTAGGTAATCAGAATTACATTGAATAATTGAAATACCGAATTTCAGCGTAATATCCGATTTATCGATTTATTATGGAGGAAACAAATTAATGTCGAATGAATTTACTATGAAATAATCTCATTTTAATTTGAAATAGATTTTTCAGGTTTTTGGAATGTATGAGGTTATAATTTTAATCAATATTGATTTGTGTTTACGAGACTGCTTTAACTATTAGTGTTTACCTGGTACTATAAGATGCATATTTAAAGTTAATATAGAGTAAAAATAGGGATATGTAGGGAAAAGGTATGTACTTAATAGTGTGTACAAATGATTTGGATATTGCAAGAATATTTGTGTATATACACTTGAAAATTTGCAGTACAATAATATTGAAAAATGTGAATTGAAAATCCAGTGAAGCCGAAGGACATGACAATTGGTTAGAAAAATTAAGTAGCCCTTTGTAGTTGTTTTGTTACTCTTGTTACAAACTAGCGACATTTATGGTCAGCTCCTTAAAAAGTCAAATAACAATCAGAAACGGTGCGAGAATGGAGTGTGTAGATTACACAGGCAAAAAATCTTTCGTCTTTATCACGTCTAGTTCTAATGTTTCCCATCAGTATCAAATGCTTATATAGTGGCCAGACAAGAAGTCACATTAGTTTCGAACTCTCCTCAACAATATTTTACATTTTTCCAAGTTGCGCGGTATAAGCAAAGCCAGCGTGTTTTATTACTATAGAGTACATTAGAGGTTAACAATAGAAATATTCTACCAAAGTGGCAAGTTCTTAGCAAATCTGAAGAGTGTCTATCTGCATGCAGCATGAATGCATTCAAAATGCTCGCATCACATCAATTTGACACTTATCCTACGCAAAATTCAACGAAATCTCAATTTTTGACAGACCTACTGTATATAGGTATTCCTCGTGTAAAATAATATTTCAGAATTGAGTTTACCTTTTATGTACGTATATAATGTATTTAATACCACAAGAGAATGCTCACACGAAACAAGAGAAGAGTGTGGTGGTAGTATAAAATAAAATAAGTAGAATGCATTGAAAGAACGAAGAGAGTAGGCTAAAAAATCAGCGGAGCCGTCGTGATTATTGTCATCCACTCAAATCAAAGCTGTGCAAAGCCAAGCCAAAGGTTTTTATCATTTCACTCGGCTTATCTCGTCAAGTGGAGTGAGTGAATGTTTTTGTGCTAAAGCAGCTTTAACACTCACTACTTTACTAACTGGTCAATCGTGGAGGCCGATAATAATTGCTGTACCTATTACTCGTACTACACACACACATAAATAATAGTGGAAGTAGTATTTGTCCGTATAGAATTACGACGAGATTTCACATTGAATTGCTTTCCTGCAGGTATTTTGCTCTTGTTGCCTTGTTATGATAAGAAATGAATGAAGTTATTATTGATATGGGAATAACAACAGTCACTATCATTTCTCCCTCCTGCAAAAATACAGTAACTTATAACCTGTACTCTGTACCTATACACAAACTGTATAAAAGTACACTGTTTTTATACTTAAACGATAGCAGCATATATATGACCATTATAGTAGTAGGAGTACTAGTTCATGTATGCACTTTGTAGTAGAATAGAAAGGACATGTAATGTGTGCAGGTGATAAAAGAGTGAGAGAAAATTACGTTACAAGTATAGCTGTACCATAACGTGTAAACTACTTAACCACATTGTACTTTTATACACAGTGGAGAGAGAAAACATCGTTTTACATGTTGTAAGTAGTACATGTTGTGTATAAGGCTGGATAACATAGTAATGTGTTGTGTATAATGTTGTAGTTTTGTTGTAGTCGAGGAATAAAAAATCCTGATAGATAAGGTAATAGCGATGGATTCAAATGTATAGAGAGAGAGTAATAGTAAAAATACACACCGGGACAGACGACTAGACCAGACCAATATTTATTGTTATTGTGTGTATGTGTGTGTGTGGACTGTGGAGGATTGCTTTGCCATTGCTGCTGCATGGGTGTGCGATGATCAGATTCAATGGATTTTTGCAAGACAGGAGTCACTTTGCGTCAATATCGTAATCACACAAACACATACACGTTAAACTGTATATAGTATCTGTATAATATCACATATACTTACATACCAACCGATATAGTACCTGCTCCGAATGACACAAGTGCGAGAGAGAGGCAAATGTAATGCCTATGCAAATGTTAGATGACAATGGCGCCAATCCATCATGTAAGACATGAAATGGCATAGCACAAGCAAATCATAATAATAGCATAGTCCTATATCATTTACTTTTACTACATGTCCAAATCACTATCAGAGACTGACTGATGAGATGAGACGGTCGGGGCCAAACCATCCGATCATTACTTTTAAAACTGAAAATATGAAAAAATTCCACGAAAATCCAATGATGTGGCACAATATAAAAGGAATGGTCCTAGGCACACAGAGCTTGAACATAATTCTCAGTGACGATAGCTAAACATAAAATGGCCTTCCTTTATATACACCAAGTGTTACTTGTTATAGTGAAGCAGGATATTTATTTACACGGTGAGTGTAGTATTACTCACAACTCACTCGGCTCTCAGTTGTAACGGAAATATACAAGGAAACTACTAATAATATGAAGTTTGAATAATTTATGTAAATAGTTATCACATCAGCAGAATGGATGGATAGCGGAGTATCAGTAGAGTTAAGTAGTTTGTGCTAAATTGAGTAATAATAATAAATAGCTTGACTTTTCCACTATATTTACATTTATGTGTGCAGAGTCTACAGAGTGTACAAGAAATAGTAAGGCTAAGGTTGCATTATTGTGAGTGTGAGTCCAACACATGGATTGCAGGATGCCTGTAGTAGCTTTCATGCCTTTGTACGTTGTATAGTATTGATAATGTAATGTAAATAGGTAGGTAACCCTGTAGAGCTGCTGTGCGGGACGGAACGATGATGATAATAATACGATGAGTTATGGGATTGTATCGGGAACGCTTAAGTGGCAGGCAGCATATGAGTTTTTACTACATTTACTTTTACACTGCATTACATAGACATTGGAGAGAAGCTAGCTAGGAGAAGGAGCATTTGCATAAAATAAAATAAAACAAGCAGGCTCCGATAAGACAGAGCTTCTGTTTTTCATGTTCATATGTGTTGTGTGTGTTGGGTTTGTATGTGTGTGTAAAGTGTAAGTAATGCACGTAGCATTCAACATTGATGAATATTGCGTCTTGTTGTCTTGTATGTTGCTTCCTGTGCTTTGCTCTTTCAGCATATCATTTGCATATTTCCATTCCAGCTTGCTGTTTCCTTGCTGGCGGATTTGCTAACAGGTTTTGCTGACGCGAACGTATCTTCTTCTTCGAGCAGGAACACCAAAATAGAAATATTCTCACATCAGCCATGCAAACCAAGCCAAAACGTCCAAAGTCAAGCCAGAGAACAGACAAGACTAAAGAGAAAGAGAGAGAAGAGCATCTTTAGACATTAAAACACTTATCTCCTCTCTCTGCTTCTTCTTCTTCTGCATGGCATCTTTTACGTATATTAAAACTATGAATTCTATATTGGTTTGAAAACTCTGTAAGTTTTGTAGTGGTATGTTCCTTGAGGAATATATAGGAGAGGAAGTGGTATTGTAGTAGTGGTAGGTCTATATGGGCTTTAAAGCTTAATCTCTGTCTTGTCTTGTCTGCGCCCTGTTGTAATGTAATGTATGTATTACTATTTAAGTGTCGTTTCCCTACTTCCTCACTTATTCACTCTGTTGCTCGTCTCATGTTCTGCACAATGTAGAAATATGCATCATCTGTTCTGCTTTCTCTGTTCTGTTTGGCTGTTGCGTAGTTTGTAATGTCGGGGAAGAGGTAATTGTATAGTAGTAGACCCTGTGGGAAATTGTTTTAATTCTCTACTATACTATTCTCTTAATGTGTGTTTCTATTATTTTCTTGGGGAAAACAACAAAACAAATTACACGATGGTATGTAGAATGTACAAGACTAAACTCATAACTTTATGTCACTTTCCATTACATCTAAAGCTCCCGCGTGCATCAGTTACTTGCTAGTTTAAAAGAAATATATTCCCTTCTTTTTTCATCCTGTGGTATTTACGCAGAATTACAAGATTTAAGAAAATCCTCACTAGTTTGTGTATCGGCACGTTCTGGAATTTTTACGACTTGCTTTTCTAAACTTACACACATTCCCATTTGCATAGTACATCTTTCATCCAGAGAAAAAGTCAGTTTCGAGATGATTAACGCAATCAAAATGCAAATACTTTTTATAAAAATATATATACATCTTCCTCGCGAAAATTCGATCGAAATTTCTGCATGAGCAATGAAATTCATTTATTTTATTGCCATTTATTACCACAAGACAAGATGAGCTCTTGCCACAGTCACTAAAAAATGAAACTGCATGCCGTATAGACACTCTATTCACCTTATCACTTATAGCATTGCTTTATAATAACTATAGCCCTGTCCGAATGTAGTAAAAGAGGAAATAATCTGGAATTGAAGCTGCAACTAGTACTAGAGGATTACTATAGGATAACATGGGATGTTGATTAAAGATGACAAGAAATCGGGGCACTTTTGCCCTTTTTCCGTGATGATATATGGGCCATGTTGTCATATTGGATTGGGAAAAAGGAAGAGAGCTCGACTCGACAAGAAATAATAAATGTATCGCATTAGATTCCCTGTTGACAGTTCCCCATCAGAGTTAATGCTTCTAGTATTTGTATCTCTATCTCTGTGTAGCCTACTCCACTTTGTATTTCTCGTCTTCACATAAAAGTCTAATCTGAATTACACTCTGGCTAGGTATCCTCTCCCATATACAAATATTACCTACACACAATACAACACGAAAATGCGATGGAGACAATTTTATTTTATTATGCATCACTCACATTATATTACGTTGCACATTACATTTATGGCAAAATCCAATCCAGACAGTCAAGACTCACGACAACCAGACTAGACTCACATTCAGACATTCAACATTACACTTGGACAGAATCTATCTGTAAATCTATGCCTTGCTTTCTGTTGATCGTCTTCCTATATAAAATATCAAACATATGCACACATATATAACAACTGCACTATATATTACCCATGTACATAATATCTCACATAGAGCAAACCAAAACTAAAGTGCAACTTGCAGCAACCAACCTAGATATGTAATGCACAGAGTTGCATGTGACCTGGCCTGAATCAGTCTCAAATAGAACTAGGCACTTAATAACATGGCGAAAACCGTCTGATCATATCATAAACGAGATCACATAAATTGATTGAATTTTTCTCGCAGATACAAACATCAAAGAAAGGCAGAGTGGTAATAAATACAGATACACTAAAAATTAGGTATCGTATCTCTCCCCTTTAGAAACATCATAGCCCTACTACGACATTATACAATGCAACCAAAAGTCGCGTCTACTACAGCCTTGTCTATGAACTCCGTCGCTGCAATTCTTCTTATACCTACCATAGATTACACAAATATCAAAACTGAAACACACAAACTACTCTACACGACATACCTCTACACTCTCGTCTTCCCATAGTACACATTTAGGTATAATGTCATGTAGTAGAAAATGATTTAGTGAAAATGTTGACATGACCTAATAATATATACGTAGCGAGTCGTTCCATGCCGTACTACATACTAAATAATGGTACATTCGAAAGAATAGCTATATAATACAAATAATATTGCTCTTATATGAATATACACAGCTATATACAAACTGGTAACCTTAGTACGATTAATTTGATAAATACTAATAGTGCAAGTACGTATTGGGTAATTTATCTGCCTTATCCTATCTTGAACGTAGCAACATTGCAGTTCTATCCTATCTACTATGACAAAATACTCGAAAAATAGAGAAACAAATGGAAAGGCAAGAGCATGCACACGCCAATAGAAATACAGTCATTCCGATATCATCATCAAAATACGACTAGAGAAAAGTCAAGAGTCAGAAAGCAAATCCACGAAGGTAGCTGACTTCTGATTCTTATAACTCCATTTCTTATATACACGATGATGGGGATGAATCTCACAATAGGAGTTGTATACACAGGGAAAGAGAAAAGTCGTGAAGTCAGCAAAGAGCAAAGAGCTACATATTGTAGGCGTAATATAATGGTAGTAGTAATAGTAAGTCGTATTATAATAACGAGTGTGGCGATTGTAGTAGTGGTAGTAGTAGTAGTAGTAAAAGAGTTTGTGGTAGTAATAGCCTTAGTAGTAGTAGTAGTAGTAGTAGATGAGAAAGAGAGAAAGAGTATGGATTGGAGACTCATTTCAACAACTGCTCCTACTAACCTCTTCCTGGCCTGAGTCTGGTTAGGTCGACTTTGGTTGCTGCTACGACTGGCCTGGCCTTCTGTGTTATAAAGAGAGAGAGGACATCTCGGCATGTGGATGGAAGGAACGGTGCTGCAAATACTAGCGGTGTGTTGGTGATGGTTGGTAGTGGTGGTGGTGGTAGTGGTGGTATGGTGAACATATATTTTCTGCATATATATCGTCGAGGATTACAGGATTTTGGCGCCAGGTTTTTTGCAAGTCTGCTGTCTCCACTCAACTCAAACTCAACAAACTTTATATGAGCTGCAATAATATCTATACATACACATACATTCTGTTTTTCTCTTATGTCGAGCCAATCATAATGTTAAGACTTCTACAGTTCGTAATACTCGACAACTATTTCTACTACCAGAGATTCCTCTTTACAACTATACGGGCTAAAGTTTTAACGCCAGTTTTATAAAGGTCTCCTCTGCATTCATGAACAGTCAACTTCTATGTATCTTTCTCTAATGTGTGCTACTACTACTACTACTCTTATTTTGCAGATATACAACTTTAACTTTATATGGCACATGGAATACGTTTAATAGCTTTCTATAGTTTAAATACCGACCTGGGATGTGTATGGGGTAATATAGTATGACTAGTAGAAATATTAGCAGTAGTGGTGCATAATAAAAGAAGAAGAAGAAGAAGAAGGTACTACGAGACACATGTACTATCATTTCTCCATAATAGTATTTCTATGACTTCATTACATGTTTGCATTCTAGTAGTAGTCGTACCTTGTTGTACTAATAGCATTGCAGAAAACGCCTCCCTGTTAGTTTTACTACTTTCATTTAACTCTCTAGGCAGACTCCACGAGCAATAGCAACTTCATTTTCCATCTGTACAACTCGTGTGAGTTTGATCAGCATCGTTCTTCAAATCCCTCATAGCTTTTCAATTCATTGTTTTCAACAACGCACTGTTCTTTATATAAGTTTCATTTCATTGTGTTTTTCCCATTGTTTTCTCGCTCCTACATAAATATACAGAGATACTACACTGATTACATAGCTATATACAATTTAAATATAGTCACAAGGCAAAAGTCATGATTGATTTTATTGTTACTCTCTGTTCCTGGAAGAGATTGTGTTTCGTATCTGTTTGCTATATGTACGCTATATACAAATATAGTTTGACATCCTTCGTAGTTCGTATCTGTCGATATGTCTGCATATTATGTAGAACAGTGGAGTGGAAAAATTCGGGCCAAACAAACACAACATTTACCTATGTAGTAGTAATTCCTGAAAACATATCTGTAGTAGTAGTGCATATAAGTTATAAATAATACCGTAGAGAAAGGATGGAGCAATGCAGATATAGATACAATTGTAATGCACAGACTTTGCAAATCCAATTATCTCTGTAAACTTTGTGTAAAATTGCAAATGGCTAACCTTATTAGCTCTGCTCTTTCACATGATAACAACAAAATACTTATTTTGATACAAATGTATATACATACGACATAAGGTCGGTAATATAAGTACACACAGATAGATGCGCATATTATACTAGATACTTGCATGCAGAAATACACATGCTTTTTCTTTACGACATTATACTTATGTAAAGTAATAGCTAGACTCTGTCTGTTTTGTAACTGTTTAAAAGGTGATTCTACAAACTGTTATTGTGATGTCTGGTTCTCTCTCTCTCTCTCTACGTTCTGCTAAAAGCTTGATATTTATTTCATTTTTTTTAGTGTGCTACTCTAAACTGCTTGTAACTATTCCACTTTTGCATGCTACGTCTGCTGGCTACAGAAATATGCTGTAGACATAGTGCAGCGGTCTTACTTTTACTTTCTTTTTGCGGAAACAGTAAAATAAGCTTTCTTATTCTGTTTTTGTTCATTTTCCATCATATTTGTTTGAGTTTGGCGAGAGCAGTGGGTTGTAATGTGACTATAACTGTTTCCTTCGTCTACAACTCGATCAGTCTCTTCACCGACTTGTTTATCCATTGCAAAACTGAAATGTTAATGGTGATTATCTCAACGGGAGCCAGTAATCAAATAATTATATAAATATACACTGTAGCAGTACTACTAATAGTAGTAGTAGTGCAATTTGCATGCAACTGGTCTCTCTTTCTATCTATCTGCTCTATACTCATAAATTTATCAATTAAATAGATATAAATAGTCTTTATCTCCACCAGAGGAACATTTTTTGCTAATCTATATAGAAATACAAAGCTAAGGTCTCAAGTTACCACTACCACGCTAATACTCATAAGACCTAGATAAATCAACCATTTCATGAATATACAACTGATGTATACCTCAAGGAATTTTTCCTGTATACGACGAGTAATGCAAGCTCGACGTATTGTGATTGTGTGACCTATATTGGATTATGCAATAAGTTTGAATCTTCTCAAGTTGCGCATAAAAATTGAAATGATATTTTCTGCCATTGACATTAATACTCCTCTATTAGAACTGCTACGCTGGCAATGAAAGCAGAAAAAATGTGAATGAATGACAAAATGAAATAGGATAGGGCAACTGTAGTAATAGTACTGCTGTTACGACGATAATGTGTGTTGGTCATTTACTATTTAAAGCAGAAATGTGAGAGATAAGGGAAGAGTATTAAAACGTAGTGACCTTATTCTTCATTATTGCTGTACAAAGGATTCAATTCAAAATAATGGTATTGTACACAGAGAGATTAGTTTTATTGTGTAACTCTATAGGTCGCCAAGTACGACATATTATTGCTCTTACCACTATCACTTTATCTTATCTGTAAGTTAAAGGACAATACCACTGTTACTAAAAATGTACGTACATAAATACACTAAGGAAATGAAAAATGCGAATTGAACACAACAGGGGAGTCAATCAAATTTATTTATTCACGAGTTGTATATTTTTTACAAATGCAAAGTAGATGATTCCATGCCCTGTCTGTAGTAAAAATGTTTGTTTTAAAAACACGACATTGCTAACAGGAATATTTATATATAGGTAACTTATGTACTAAAACTATTATTTGGCCATGTAACATATTACATATAGCACAGTCAGTAGAATTACCACTAAAAGTAACATATATGGGTACATTGTATTTAAAATAAATGTGTATGCTATATAGGTAGTGCTGTTTTGTTAAGAAGTTATTATCGCTGGTAAAAATCGGTTACACAGCATCTATTTAGTTGTAAGTGTCCAGTGTGGCGCCAAAGAGTTTACGAAACATGCTTTGTAGCAGCCAAAGCTCAGCCAACTAACGTCAACAAACTTTCATGACATTTCTGTCGAACTTTCAATACCATGAACTTTCTCCAATATATTATGTGCCAAACACCACAACATTTTAGTGGTAGTAGTAGTCGCAGTAGCCTAGTAGGACATTCTACTTTGTTGTATTTATTTTTCTTCATTATCTGGTTCTATATCAGCTAATGCTGTAGTATTATTGCTTTATTACCTTCCACATATAGCCCTGTACTTTATAAAGGTCTCGGTTATATAGGAATTGTGTGTCTATACATGTTTTTGAATTGTCATTTCATGTATCCAACTGAATTGCTAGAACCGTTTCAATGTATCCTGCAGTGTAACTTGTGCGGATAAGTTTTATAAGTGTCTGCCTAGATTTTCTATCCATTTGAAAAGAAAGATTTCCTGGCGACAGTTGGGCTGGGTGACTTGACTTTGTATTTGGTCGTGTGTAGTAGTAGTACTTCTGTTGGAGCACTGTTCTTTTAGGTATAAATGTACTCTCGGAGAGAGTAGTAGCCTTGTTGTGTCTTGTTTTCCTGTCTTCGCCTGTTTTTACCGTGTGTGTGTGGCTTAGTTAGCTCTCTCCTCCGTCCTTCCCATCTTGACTTTGTTTTGCTGAAAACCATCTAAATTCTCATGCGAATAATATGTATCTGTTGTATATTTGGATTTCTTTTTGCCTTTTCCGTTCCTGTTCTGTCCTCCTGTCTCTTCTGTTTTCTTATCAACTTCCCCAGTTGTAATTTTTCCATTCCGGATCTTTCCTTCTTATCATATAAACCATCTCAAGTCTGTCTGTTGCAGAACCACTCGTACAGTATCATTATACTACAGTAGCTTAAAACATAACTAGTTATAATATGCAGGTGTATATAGGATTCCACAGTATGTACTACTTGTTATTGCATTTTCAATTTGAATACATTATAATACTGCACAAGGGTTATAGAATATTAGTATAAATGTATAATCTTGCTATTCATAGTAATAACAGGGACGAAAGTTGGCATTTCGTAAAAGCAAAGCCACAAACAACCACGAGGTCTCAACGGAACATTACTATTTAGGGAATTCTAAGAAAGAAAGAGACAGAGAGCGAGGCTTTCTTCTCATACTCGATTATTCTATGGCTCTTCACATTTGCATTTGGGTATTAAAGCAAAGAAAAGCGGAGCGAAGACTAAAAGACAAGAGACCTTAAGTGTTTGGCTTTTTTGTCGTGTAAAGTACCTCGTGCAGTTGGACTTGTATAAAAGAACAGTAGTAAAGCATAGAAAGTTACTGTTAGACTACTCGTTCTACGTTGTGGTAGTTTTGTGTAGTGAGAGAAAGAGCAGGAACGCGAGACTGGGATAACGACTGTATGTCTATCTGAATGTGTGTGTAGTGCATTGTAGTAGATTTTAGTGGATTGCATAGAGGAACTAACCTAAGAAAAGGAAACTTAAGCAAAAACTTACCTCAATTATTTATCCTGGCATGGCATGTAGTATTATAATATAATCGTTGATAGTCAAGAGCTACTCGTGAAGAAGTTGAATCGTGCCGTGCCTTGTCTTGCCCTGGTTTGGCTCGCCGTGTCTGTCTACCCTTCCGCAACTAGTTACGTTACGTTAACTTACATTAAGTTACTACGCTACCAAATCCTAATAAATACTACTAGCGTGAATAGTAGTAAAAACTCAAACTCACTAATATCAACGTACCTATATCTCTTTCCTACTACTACTACTACGTCCACACAACTATCTCCATATATACAATATGCATGGCCATGATATGCCTTCTAGGACGAATATTATATACATTTATACCGCTAGCTTACAATTTTCTTAACTATAATGTACCCTACTATTACTACTCAAGTATTTGTACGTGTACTATTGTACTACAAATATTATTAAATAATATAAAGGCCTGTGTGTTATTTACTTATAGTTAGTGAGTTTGTTTAAGCCAGATATGTCAAGATTAGGAAATATAGCGATATTTGTGCAATGTGATGTCAGATGTGATAGCAGGTCGTCTATAAGTTAAAGTCTTTGATTTTCTTGAGAGAAAACACGTATTTCCTTTTTGTTTTTTCTCTCTCAACCGAAACTCCGTTCCGTTCTGTTTGGAACATTTTCTCACAAAAGCGACGACTTTTGCTTCTTGGACTTCACTGTCGGTTTCTTAGCCTTCGTGTGCTACCGGTTTTGTCCAGTTTTATTTGGTTTTCGCGTGGCACTGAACTGCCATGTGTACATTTTACTTCACATATATACCCGTAAGCTGTACATATATGTCTATAGTAATATTATGACTTGAGTCTGTGCAATTTACGTTATAGCCCATGGCCCATGCACGTTTTAGTGCTTTCTTCACCTTAAATGATTATGTAACGACGTAGTATTCCTAGTATTTCTCACAACTCATCTAGATACATCAAACACGACGAGATTTGCATTTACTTTGCGTGATGTGATTTATGTTTTACAATATATTTTACGATATTTTATAGACCTTGATTGGATTAACAGTGCAGTAACGCTGTAATATTCTTTGATTTGACATTTAATGCTTCTGTATATTTCCTTACACGAAGAAAGAAGTTTATTAGCATTATAACAAGTTCCTAACGAGGAAGAAATGGGATTAGGATTTCTAGGTGCAGTGTAATAGTAATAAGATGAAGCTTTGTACACGCGAGAAGAAACGACAGTAGTATATTGCGCTCAAAGCTGGATGAAATTAATCTTGCTGATTTTTTGGCTATATGTAGTAGTAGTTTGTCTGTCTAAAATATAAGTAGTACAAAATTGGCCTAGATGTACTATATAGTAGACTTTGTTAACTTGGCGCAGCTTCCTATTGTGTAAATAAATACAAACACTACACATGGACGTGGAGAAGAATAGTATTTGTTTGATGTGGACTCAGCAGACGTAAACTCGCCACTCGGAACTCCGCTTATTCCATTTCATGGTTGTCTGACTCTGTTCTCATGGGTTTATTTACTTTTACTTAAATTTGCATTAGCACTGCTCTCTTTTCTAACTAAGTGAAGAGGAAGAGAAAAAGAGAGTGAGAAAGTGATGTGGCTTGACCTATGATGCTTTTGCTGCAGTATGTATGTATTGTGTGGGTTGGCGTCTCACATGGCACATGCTACAACACTTTCTTTGCTACAGAGCTCGTGTCTAATTCAACTGGATGTTTTAACTTGATATATTATAAGAAAATGCATTTAGCCAGTGTATAGTTGATTTCCGAGCTTTCATCGTAAACTTGATTACATGGAAAAGAAAAACGTTGTTGAGGATACAATGTGAACTGAGAAAGTCTTTCTTCTTCTTTCTCTACTCACTCACGGGATTTTCAAAGAGAAAGTAAAATGCTCACTCAGAAGAGACAGACTCAACTCAAACTGCAAATGAACACATAGGAGGAATAAAAATATTAAAGGGTCAATGTAGTTTTCATGTTTTCCTCGACATGTAATAACAACATAAAAAGAATATTATAGCCAAGATTGTAAATACAAGGAAAGATTGCAAAATTGCAGAATATGTTTAGGTTGAAGAAGACTGAGAGAGTACGTTTGTTTGTAGGCAAGACGTAACGAGGGAGGAGGTGTGTTGCTAATAAGTTTACAACAAGACAGATCCTCATAAATAAGAGTGTACATTTACATGTTTGTTTTCTGAAGGGAAGGTGTGGCTTCTCAGAGAGTAATGATAACGTTGCGCCTTGAGCTGACTTAATGTTGTCGTTAAATCGTCTCTAAGTGAAATTAAACCGGCCCTGGTCTCTTTAGTTGTAATTAACATCTTTTATATTTGCCCTATATATTTATTAAACAAACTCATTTCAATTTTTTACTTCTGCTTACTTATACTTCAACAATTCTACGAAATACATAGAGAGAAGAAATTCATCTGCCAAAATGTTTATTACAAAAAAAATTGTCTGAAAAAAATGGAATAGTTGGAATTGGAAATAATAATTAATTAGAATATTGTAAGGTATTTGGAAGTGGTAAGGTTAAGTATAAAATTACTTAGGAATGAGAAGGATAGAGTTTAACGAGGGTGGAGCAGCTTATCTATTTGCATTTGTAGTGGAGTTGTATGGTTGTGTACAAATATTGGAGAGTATACACAACAACACACAGGATGAGTGTGAGTAGGTATATGGAAATGTACGTAAAAGATTGGGATAAATGGGAGACGATACGGGATAGTGAAGTGGAATGAAGGAAAATAGGTTAGTTAGATAGTCTGGAGAAGGATACTAGGATGAGGATTGATAGCTGAGTTCACAGTACAGAGGCAAGTATGCAAAAAAGCATAAAAAACAAATTGGCCCTTGTCCCAAAAATCATATAAGGACAGGAGGACGAGCCTTTGAAATTTTTTATAAATGTGTCTTGTCGTATCTCTCGCTCTTAACATATTCCTACTCTGATTGCTTTCAAAGAGCGGGTGGTCTATATTTAAACACTTTAAACGTAACGTAACTAACAATATTATGTAGTCAGATCCTACGAACATTGCTATACGCTCTAACACACTAAAACATATAGCACACACTCTATATAGGAGTACAACCTATTAGCGGGGTAATAAGGCTAAATACGTGTGTATGCTATATTCCAAGAAATTCAAACGTCATAAATGTGTATTCCGTAACTGTACTGCAGTAAATACACGAGTTTCTTATAAAGAACCTTATTAAATCTTTTATTTTTGTTACAAGTAATTTCGTACTTATACCCAACGAGATTATATGAGGATACTATGCAAATATATTTGTGTGTGTAGTAATGGCAGTGTAGTAATGAGATAACACGCTATACTAGAATTTATTCTTTACCATGCCAAGCCAGGAAATTCAACTTTGTTGTTCTGTGTATGTTACTTTTATAATAGGAGTAGTATGTTTACCATTCATATAAATAATAGGATTTTTTGTATCTCATCCATACCCTCGTGTACTTTTATCACTTCTCTCACACACAGTAACACTCTACATTGCATAAGCGAGCAAGAAAAATGAATGTCATGTTATGTGATTTAATTATGCAAATTTATGTGAATATGCAAAAAATTATTTTCGCATGTGTTTTCCTCCCATCAAATCAACCAATGGACGTGTTGGCAAAATATTCTATTAATGTAAATGGTTTATTTCCTATCTCTTTGCAGAATGTCGATTGGGTAAAAATGTTCACGAGATTGGTGACAGTTGGAATCCAGATTTGGGAGAACCTTTTGGAATTATGCATTGCATTGAATGCGCCTGTGAACCGGTAAGTATTTTCAGACAATTAAATTCTTCTTCTTGCATATGGCATATTATTTAGTGAGGACGTCATCGCTCATGCCTTTTCTGTCAGCTTACCTTTGTGATTTATTATTCCGACCGGGCAAGAAAGGAATACAAATACCAGTAGATTCTAGACTGTGTAATTACACAATTATTATTACTACATGGTTTTTCTCTGGTAGATCTGTGTACAGATGGTGTGTAATAAGTATATGAGAGTACAATAATTTATGTATGTGTACCTATGTAAGAAGAAGCTATAATTGGCTTTAACATCATTGTTCTGGATCATACTGGATCACACTGGATGTAAAATACTCGAAATAATAATACTCTTTTGCATTAAGTTACTTTTACATTGTGTGATGATGTGATGTTTTACTGGCAGAGTTGTATATGGACCTATACTATAACTAATACGAATAATATACAAAAGTCAAGCCAGTGTAAAAAGTCATCTCGTCCAAAATCCAAACCACTTCAGGCTGAGTGAGATTATTATAAGATGAAGTTTGCCTTGTTTTGTATCTGAAGCTGTACCAGAGAGAAGAAGTTGTTGTAGGACTCAGTCAGTCTCTGCAATTCACGAAGCTTTAAGCTAAGCCTATATGTGCGGTGTAGTGTGTGGTCATGCCTTGTGTGTCTTCTTGTCTGTTTCACTACATGGCAGAATGTTGAAGGTCTGACGTAACTCCTTGTAAAATGTAATGCAATACAGGAAAGAAATCTCTGACTTCATTCCATAGGATTGTTAATGCATTTTCTCAATGTGCATGGGTTCACCAAGGAATTACATATTTTCTTCATACATATATACTACACTTCATGTAATAATACAACCACAGACACACTTTGTGTACAATATATGCATTTACATAGATATCTACCACTTACTTAATAAGGTACACTTCATGGAAAATACATAGAACTACTCTAGGAGAATTTATCAGCTGAAATTATTGAGTGAATCTGGGACTTTGGATGACAAATGCATTAAATATATGACAATGTATAGCTTGTAGACGTGTTTATGACACTAGAAATAAAACACTGCGTAGTATCCTCATAATGTTAATAAAGACGGAAGTAGAGCTGAATAATTAGGGAAAAGATTTTTCTTGGAAGTTTGGAGTAAATATATTATGCAAATGCAATGTGTCTGACTGATGCTCATTTCTACGGAGTATTTATTAGTGGTGTCTTCTGCCATGGCTGTGTAGTAAATATATGCACCCCACCTGCGTCGTAGACTTTCATTTCGATTGGAAGTCAAAGTTCTGGTGATGCCACAAGTAAGAAGTAACTGTAATAAGAAGGGAAAAAGAAAGAAAGGCCTTTGTATTCGTGTCGAGCCTTTCTAGTTGTTGCATGCACTCATTTTTTAAGATGCTCATCGTCCTCTCTAAGAGATGGGATGGTTTTATAGCAGTTATAACTTTAACAGTTGTATTATGTAAGTAGTAGAGAGAGAGAGAGAGAGAGACTGGCACACACAAACAAAGTACCGACATACTATTACGATATAAACATATTAAATAACACAAAAGGATATAATATAATGCACGTAGTAGTAATAGTAGTAGTAGTATCAGGGCAAGTACAAGTATAGTAAAGTATATAGGTAACTCTGCACATACTGACGGGATGAATCACGCAAATGTTTTGCAAATTTTCGCACTGAGGTTAAAAAATTCATTTAGATTTTTCACTATCGCAATGAGATGTTCTACTTAGTTATGTCCTGATGCTCACACTAATATTTTTAGTGGTACACAGTAGTAGTAATTGTAGTGGAAGATGTTTTTATCAATGTAACTACAGATATGCATACTCTACACATTGTAATCCTAACAAATTACTTTACATTACATGCTATGAGTTTGCAAAGGCGTACAGAAGGGATTTTGGCGGCTTGTGAGGTCGGCCGCTACTGTTTCGTGCCTTGTAATCTCTAATTAACCAGAGATACTCTACAAATGCAATGTCAGATCATGAATACCTACCCATCCTACTACTCCTCATACTAAAACTCTAAATACACACTCTAGCAAGTAGATATAGATACAATATTTGTTAATTTAAATTATTTATTTCAGTTTTTAATTTTACCCTTTAAATAAGCTCTGATGTACAATCCAAAACTTGACATAACCTACTGAATGAACTTAAGAATTAATACTTTCGGGTAGAATATTTTTAAAGATTGTCGCCCAATAAACTATTGAGCATATTGTTCACACTTCGTAACAATATCAGCGTTGGGGGGATTGAATGCGGATACCAGTTCAGATTGAAGAGCATGTGCCTGGAATTTGCATGGAGTGGGAGAGTGGAGTATGCGAAATAAGAAAAGTAAAATTGCAATGCAAGCATAAAATTATAGTCGTCAAGAGAGAGTAATTTATTTTGAGGGCGGTATGTATTGGTGGTGGTGGCATGGTGAAGCTTCGGTATGTTGAAGTTCAAATCACCACGCTTCGTGTATACCAAATGAAGGCAGGAGATAAAAAACGTATACGGAGGATCTGTCTTTATAATGTATCTGCACTACACACATCGATGCATTCTGTACATTCTGGTATAGATACAACAAGGAAGGAACGCAACGACAGTACGTTTGTCGTTCGGGTAGGTTATGCATTAGTATTGCGTTAGTCGCCGTCATTTGTTCGGAACAGAACGAAATTCATCTGGTAAAAGAAGTTGATAGAAAGAATTCGGAGAGGCTAATGGCCAGGGAAGAAAAGAAGAGGAAAGCGTACAGCTTAAAAGTAGAGAGAGACACAAACACACACTATACAAAGATATCTGCACACAGTTCCTTCCGCAGAAAACTTTTTTGGGTGAACACACACATACATATACACAACACACACTTGATACGATTCCATTACCATCTTATCACATTACGTAGTTCTTTTAGTTCTTCTGCCTCGAAGAGCACACAGAACCCAATGCGTTTCATACTAATATGTCACTTTACTTACAGTTGCAGTTCAGTTAAAATGAGGCATTTCGGCATTTGGCATATTACCTCGACTGCCGTAATAAATTGGGACGGGTGTTTGGATACTCACTCAATTTCTGTGTGCAGACTAGCTATAGGGCTACCTACACCGACCAAAGAGCACTCGTACTTTTAAACAGTAGCAGTAGAGTAGCTGTATAAAATATATATCAGATGTGTACACATAATATTTATTAGATACATCTTGAAAACTAAAAGTAAGCGTGTGTGAGAAAAGAATTGCATCAAATGGTAAAACGGATTGGTTTCCCTCTTTAATAGCACACAAAGAATAACTTCGCTTTTCTATCTACGTCTTTACATCCCAATTCCCAAATTAGTTTAAAACCACTGCAGTAATATTCAATTCTTCTATTCTTGTAAAGTCAAATCTGGCACTAAATGAAAAAGAAAGTTCGAGTAGCTTTTTCAGTTGATCATGATCTTACAAATTGATCGTCAAATGTTTGCCATTTTATTTTTGTCATTTGTAAATGTTGCTTTCATAAATGAGAATTACCATGCTAAAAATTAACGCTAAAGATTAGTTTGTACATTAACGGGATTTTTGTGTATTGAGGATACACAGGTTTTCCCACCGACCAACCCAGTAGTATTCTCAAGTATATAATTAAAAATTCACACGTGCGTTGTGAAGGAATTATTTCAACTGTAGTAATTAGTTAAATAAGAATTGGAAATTTTGAGCATTTTACTGCCCTCGATGGATGTATAGATTATAGACAGAGTATAGAGACTTAGTTTGGTAGGCAGACGAAACAAAGCAGTGCAGTACAAATGAAATGAAAGAAAAACATGGGACGCTTATGGGAAGAGTCAAGTGAGAGTGTGTGAGCTAAGCAAACAGTATTTACAATTCCTGTGAGTTCAGCTCTGATAACATTATATTACTTGACGACATTTTCCACACGGTGTTTTTTATTTTTCTCGCTCTTCCCTCTTGCCCTTTCCACTTACTGTTGATGGTGGTGTAGTAGTAAGTAGGCATGTTATGTACGTACAAGTAGCAAAAGTGAGTGTTTTGGTTAATACACTTGACATATTATGCTCCTAACACTTTCCACACTCAAATTACACACAGTACACATTAAATACTAACAATCTCGATAAGACTGTCTGCTCCTTACTCCACTATCCTTATAACTTCTTGCAAAACTCCACCTTCAACATTTGCACATGATGACACGCGCCTTGCAAAATTCCATCCACAGTTCAACACGTAGATATGGCACTTGTGGTGGTGGTGGTGGTAGTAGTAGTAGTCGTCGTAGTAAATATGAAGAGCATATAGGAGTAGACAGTTGTGTCGTGCGATGGGACAATTTTTTCATTTGCCATCCTTATAATATTACAGCTATAGGTCTCCATGTGTTTGTACGTGTACACGTTGCATTTTTGCTTGGAAATATTGTCTGGTGTGCTCGAGTCAATTTCTCGAGGTTGAATTGTACAGTCAGCTTAATTTTATTTACATATTTGCAATTTCGATGTCTCCGCGTTTGGTCTAGTCACATTTGATGTAGAGCTGGCGCCCATACAGACACCATGGTATTTTTCCTTCGTTCGTTTAACTTGTTTTACTTCACTTTCCCTCCTAATTGAACTAATAGCAGTATATCTTGTGGCTATGAACACAGTTAATGATGTAAATCGTGTAGAGAGAACGGATTACTTAACTTACTGTGCTATTACTACAACTACTACCTGACCATCGTCAAATTTTATGAGATTACTAATAGCAAATTTACTTTCTATATTTACATACACATCTTTCTTATTAGTACAGTCGTATACTATAGCGGGTGTATTGCCATAATACTACTACATGTATATAAATCTTTTCGAGTGTAACCGATTCGTTCTAAATCACACTGACTGTTTCTCTATGTGCTGTATGAGTGTGTTGTTGTTGTTTTTATAAAACTTTGTTATAGTTTTAGCAGTAGGAGCGTTGAGAGTTGGTGGGAGACAGGAGGATGCACGACAAGAGCTGGAGAGTTTACACACACAACAGAAGACTCAGACAGCAAGGAAAGAAGCATTATTGGCATTAGTCTTAATACAATCGGATGTGATGTGCTGTAATGTAATGTAATGCATTCATGGATCCATGTGTATCGCTTATATTCGTATTATCGTATTCTTAAATTACATACGTGGGTCGATGAACCCCTTTTAGTCATCTGCATATTATGCAGTAAGCACCTCCATCCATTCCAGTTCCATTCCCACTACATATAATACATAGACCATATATACCTACAGTACTTTTGGCTCTATTCGCACTCTCTCGTACTCACTTGAGACAAGACAACATTACACACAAAACACAACAACACCGTGCAGTCACCGAATTTACATACTCGAGCAAATAGCGCGAATGAGTGCCTTTCTATATTATATTCCTGATTATGTATCCTGAACTATTATTCTTCGTATTATTATTGCCACTGCTTCATATTTTTATCACCATGCTGTGTCTCTTCTCTTGTCTCACTGTATCAGTGTACCGTATTTTTAAAGCAGAATGGTTTTGACTGATATTTTATGCAATGTTGTTACATTAACCAAGTTGCAGCATGCTATGTGTACGACTACTGGGATATGATTGAATAGGTGCATGTAATTATCTCTTGATATTTTCAACCCTGTACTAGAGAGAGAGAGAGTGTGTCTAGAAATAATAAGTGTGTTGTGATAAGTTGAACAGGAAATAAATCTTGAGGATCTTACAACTTGCTTTGCAATTAAATCAAATCTAATCAGTTCACACTTCACGTAGGTTTAAAATACGAGACGCTTGTTGGTTGTTGTTCCTTTTATAACATTAGAAAACAAGACATTTCCTCTATCCCATTATTTACATGTACACAACCATCACATACTGTACGGGAGGAGTATGAATTGATTTAACTTGGGACTCTTCCAGGCATTCACATCCTTTCCTTATGAATATCTCTATATGAGTATATCATATCCAACTATGTATATATAGCTTATATGATTTAAAGACTATGTATATAATATTAGTACTTATTTATGATAAAGTAAGTAAGTAGATCCTTTTTGCATATGTCACTTATGCACTTAACGCTTCAGTGCCTTATTCTAAGGGTGCAGTGTAAACAAGATGTATTTCATCACAAATCTTTTTATAACACCATACACTCTGTGTATTTGGTACTTCTATGAACACATTAGCTGTATAAGATTTTTTTACTATATAGACGAAAGGGAAAGCGTTTTAGTTATTTGTGTAATCCTTCTATAACATGGAAAAATGCATTTTTAATATTTTTAATAAAAATTGCAAACAACAAAAATGCTATGTACAGTAAGCTACAAGTGTGTCAAAGTTCCATGTCCACAGTCATTTTGCATTGAATTCGCAACTCTTTTGATTTGGCAAGTGGAGAAATCAATTACATTTATTTATTGATGTGTTTGTGTGATGGTTATCAAATTTGATCCTTTGGCCGCTATCTTATCGGTTGCGCAGTACATGACATGTTCCCTTTTTGCATACACGTAGTAAATACTACGACAGCATTTATATGTATAAGTATGTGCACACACAAGTTAAATATAATAATTGCGTGCTAATATTAGTAAAGTGTGCAATGAGCACTGTATTCCCCGTATATCCTCATACTCTTGAAAATACAAGCATGTGCATGAATGTATGTAGAATGTGTCATCAATACATTGGAATCTGTTTACTACCGATACACACCACTCACTACTCTTACGTAGATACATTACGCCTAGACTCACTTTCAAAATAAATTCACAAAGTGTGTACACTACTACACTTACTCGTAAACGAACAGCACCACATACACATGAGTAAGCTTGGAAATAAGAATGAGAATTTAGACGAAATTTCGTCGACCTGAATATTTTAATGCACTTGGGCATTGTATGAATGTGTTTGGAGATTAGTCAGCAAGCTATTTATAAAATCCATCGATTCTACTTTACATATTTTACTTTCGTTTCCTCGATCTCATCTCAAAATGTATTCCTTCTGCACTTCACTGTTAATATGCTAAGAGTATTTTTTACACGAGAAACTATTTATATACAATACATATAAACATTCACAATTTATCTGCATTTCTATCCAAGGAAGGGACTAAATTTCATTGAATGTGTTAACAAATGTAATAGTGGTTGTTAGTACTGATGCTGTGTTTTGTTTTGTTGTTTGCAATCTTGACCTTAATCTCTAGCCTTGCCTCCCTTATAATAATATTACCGTAGTTTACGACCAGACTTACATAGAATATAAATACACCATGCCACTATACAACTAAACACTGCAGATACAGATTACACTATATATGCATTGATCCCATAAATGTATTTGTTAGCCCAATTGTTATTGTCTGCACGTTCAACGTACATTGTATAACGTAAAGAATTATTTCTAGCCACGATAATATATAATATAGATTTAAAATCGGTGACCTCATGAGATCAACGTAGACAAGAAGTAAACACCACACACATACTTAACACACACACTCACACACATGCAAAAAAGAGAGAAAGGAAATCCTTTTCATCATTTCCACTAACTCATCTCAACTCTCATCTTTTACAATAGCATTACTCACGTGCATATCAATATCGCCTCTACAAATACAACAGACACATGTCTCACAATCTTTGTTAACTGAATACATTTTTAAGGCCATGATCAAACCTAATATTAATTTCCAGTGTTCTTGGTTGCACATTGTTAATAAATACGTTACACACAGTCTGATCTTGTAGTTCCGCGCATTTGCATGATACATAAGTCGTCAGTTTCAATGTGTAAGTCTTTACTGGTATTGAATTTATTACTTTATTTTATATCGGGTTGATACAAGGTTGTGTCCATACAATACCTCCTTTACTCTGGTGTCCATACTTTATTTGAAACCATTCCACGGGTATAGCGAACAAATTCACATATTACATACCAATGGATCATGCAAAAGTAAAGAATTGTGTGTGTTTATCATACAACAGATGTATTTGGAGATTGACAGTTGAAACTGACACGATGCTGACACCAAGCTCATAGTTTGCATACAGATAATGTCATATGGCTAAAATTCTAGGCAAGTACATTGCCTTTGTTGATATGGTTGAGAGCGTGGTGGTGGAAAAAGCAATGCAATGGTATCAAGTGGTTCATTATACACATCCGATCCAATAAATGTTTAACTATACGACACGGGCGAGTAGACAGTGCACATTAACTCTTGGTCCTTGTATAATGTCAGTGTTGTCCATAAGTGAAAGAGAGAAATGGCTAGGACGACATAACCTTAGTATTGAATCGTGGAACGTACAGTATAGTCTTTTACTTTGATTGCCTGTTATGATGATGTTTCGTTAGTTATTCTATTGTGAAAAGATATTGCATTGTGTCTTGTGCCATTGGAATGAATGGAATGGATTGCATTATACGTTATTGGATTGCAATGCATCAAAAAACGGATTGGACACGAGAGACGCGACTCTTGTTGTAGTTTCTGTACTACAGCGACTAGAGAGACGCTTTACGAGCATGCATTGTATTCCATTGAGTGATTATTGTGATGTTCAATTGCTCAAACCGGGTGGGCTCCACACACAACAAAAAGGGTGAGGTTACATGAAGAATCGATGGATATATTCAATTTATGTGGCTATTGTGTCGTATAAACGAGATGCAGACTGTCTGTCTGTATTGTGTTTTATTGTGTGGAATTGCATTGTTAGAACTTTGCCTGTCTCTCTTTCTCTCTGTGTAGAATCTCTCTGTGCCGTGGTACAACACTCAAAGAGTTTCCTTCTTTTGTGTCTGCATTGCTCACACATACTTTAGTTCTGCAGCGTTGTCTCATCTGTTTGACCTGTCAGGTGACACTTTGCTTTTAGTCTGTGTGTACTGGTACAAAACCTTTTTTGTTCCATTTTCCAAAGGAGAAACGTGTGTGCATTTATTACATAATGTTATTTCATTTAGTCAGAAAAAATCGAATGATGATGATGGATTAAGTAATGCGAAGCAATAACCTTTCTTTTCCTTTGTGGTTTGTAATGTGTGTATTTTTCTGTGAGATATTTGGACGAAAACAATTTTATACGCGCTGATTAAGTATTTTGAGTATTTATGTGCATAAGAAATGGGATTGGGTTGAGTATGAATGGTTTCATTGAGTTTTGAAGTGGAAATATAGTGATGACGTGTATTTTACTTGAGGGAGTGAATGGAGAAGTTTTAAGTGAGAGCTTACATCAATCCTAAATATATCATCAGTCAAAAAAGCTGTCTTGATTCGATCTTCGATTGGATGGATGTGGTGGTGGGGCTTGGAGTTGTATGCGTCATGTACGTAATAAAGAGCTGAAAAGTGCCAGCAGTTTTATAGCAGTGGCAATAGAATGTGATGAGAGGGTTTGGCATTCATTTCCACCGAAATCTAAAAGATCTCTTATCTGTAAAGCGGACATAAGCTGTCATGCAATACTGAGCTGAAGTGCTTGCCTTTCTCCCAAGAATTCGTTCCTTGGCAATTCAGGCAATAGAAATTTAGTACATACCAGAAACAGTGCTAATGCTACGAGCGGTAGTCGTCGTTCTTAGACATTGCACTCGCTTGCTCCAGATTGGGCTGGTATACTTGCTCCACTATTAATATTGTGTACACGAATATAAATCTGTCCTTATGTATATTTATATATTTAGTATTTATAGGAGAAACTGCTACCACTATTATATTATGTAGCACCATTGGGCTATAAGCAGTAATAGTAGAAATTAGTCACAGGGCTATAACAGTTTATTACTGTTCATCAAGGTTAGCGTAATTTCATGCTTTGCTTTATTTCATTTTATTACTACAAGTAATAGTAGTAGAATGCACTGTACTTTAGTAGTACAGCAATCACAGTTTGGAAAGCTAAGTACCTAAACGGTTGTTGTATTAAACACATATACGCGTTAATGTACTAGTACGACTAGGCTTTAACAGTCAATTCATGTCCAGAATGAAGTTAGTTAAGTATTATAGCCTCTACTATATAGTAGGATAAGGTAGGACAAGAATTACTGCTGTAGCAAAAACTAAGACATTTATCCACCTGACTTTTCTTCATGGAATACTTTTCTAATGAAACGAAATGAATCATTCTGTTGCAGATATTTGTTCCAGAAATTCATTTCTATCTTAATTATGCATAATGTGGAAGGGACATGCAGGCACCTGGACAGTTTTCCCCGTTTCAATCAGCAGTGCTCACGAAATCCCTGAATTATTCATTCATCATGTCTTTATCGTCTCTTGTTAGTGTTGGTTAGTTCCATTTTATGGCCAAAAGTCACAAGGTGAATTTATGTCTTGTAATGGTAAATCTTAATGAATCAATGCATGGGAAATTCAATGAAATTAAGAAATAGTAGGCTAATTGCATTAGACCTTGATATTATAATCTGTCATGCAAGTATATTAATCGCAATACAGAGTCATTCATGTGAAAGTACTCTGAGTTTTTGTATGTAGAGTTCTCAGTAGTAGTATCAATGATTGTGCAACTCCTTTGCTACTATACCTGCTTGCAAGGCTGTACTTAAAAAGTTGGACAAAAAAGTGTATCTTGGGAAAAAGAGTTTGGGAGAGAAATAAAGAGCTCAAATTGTTGAGTGCCTACTGCTTTACTTGTAATGGTGGCTGGACTAATACTTGAGAAATGCTGAGACTGTGCTGACATGGCGAAAAAGTAAAAGATGATAATATAGGGTATTTAATGTTGAGGGAAAGTTAAACAAGTGCAAAGCTGTCTTCGGGGTAGGTACTGAGTAGCATAAAAGGCGAAGGGAGAGAGAGGACAGTGGTAAATAAGTCGTAATTGTAATGCAGAAGCAGAAAAGAACGTATTAACGAGGAAATATTGAAGTGCTTGCATTATTTCTTCTTTGAAATGCGTAACGTCGCCAGTATTTCGAGTCTGGTTGACTGTTACGTGTTTCCGTAGGATTTTGACACATTTGTCAAAGGAAGAGAATAGAAATCCACGAAGCCGTTATACAAGTACTGAGATGAATGTTCAAGTTAATAACACCAAATGAAATAAAGTCGGAGAAAGTCAATAGCTCGTTGAATTAAGCTGAAATATTTCTTAACTTTAACTGTTAGACGAGAAAGTCTGCACTGTAATGCAGTGCAATAATTTTCTTATTGCAGTCGCAAGAAAAACTGAGAGTGAGGACGAAAGTGAAGAGTTTTTTTCAGGGAAAAAGAAAAGTATGGAGAGAGAGAGAAAAGATTCGCAGAAGAAACCTTTGCGAACTATTAACAGTATAGTTTTGTGTAGGAAAAATATATTTTATATTGCAAACGTATAGTTAAAGACTGTGGAAATCAGTCCAAGTACATGGTCGTGGTATGCGGGCAATAAAACGTAGTCAACATGTATGATATATAAAGTAAAAGAATCTAATGACCATTTTGAGTGGTAAGTTTTTATTTTTATTGCCGATCGTCTCCTGGTATCCGATCGAAAGAGAACATTTAGCCGAGACCAAGGCAAATAAAGGATACATTCGAGGATGTGTCTGTACACGAGTCTCGTTTATTACGAAAAGTCTAAAAACTGAGACCGCACTAAAAGGATGACCAAGTCTATTCTTTCCTTTGCTTGCTTGTACTAAGTTCACATTGTCAATTCTTCTTTACAGAGAAATAATATTTGGGTCGCGAGCTTTTTCTTGGTATGAGTTAAGTGCAGAAATACAATTTTAGTCAGACAGACTGAGAGAGTATTTTACTCAGTTTACATTATCATATTATGATGAGACTAGTGGAGAGGAAGAGGAGGTGGTGGATGTATTCCATTCTATGCTTTAGCATTAAATACATCAGTAAAGGATATTTACGTCTTTTTGGTGAATCATCTCTTATAGTCTTGTTGGTCAAAGTTTCTCTACTGCTATAATATATCTGTAGTTTGTCGAAAAGCCCATTGGGTTCTCCCCGTAAACATTTTTCATGCATGATAGAAATGGCAGATTTGAATTTACTGCTTTTTCTTTCAGACCAGAAAAAACTAATCTTCCAGATCGCCCTGAACAAAATAGCAGTAGAAACTTGCAAGTGAACTCACAAAGCCAAGAAAATGAGTTAGATCGCCTATCTATATCAACCAAGGTATGTAGTAGCTCTATACGTCTCTTTTATGCAGAGAGAATCAAACCAGCCGTGGTTATGCTCACAATAAGATAAGAAAAAACAAAGGGTCTTCTTGTCGAATGAAATGAATGTTTGTCCTGCATTTTTATTTGTGGTTGAGAAATATCATCGCATACATTTTTCAAAGCAGCCCAGTAGTATTGTTACACGAACTCGCAAAGATTTCTAATCGGTGGATGTGATGGGCGAACAATCCTTGATTTTCGTATTTTATGTATTTCGTGAAGCTCAAATGTAATTTACTTGACTAGTTTTTTCGCAAAGAATATTTATGCTGCAATCTGTATTCTCGTATTGTGCGTATACAGCTCAACTGCATTACATGTAATCAACTGTAAAAATAGATAGATGAACAAGAAAGAGAGATGGTTTCAGCTGTTTGTCTTAGCAGTACTGTGCTTCTTTCCTATTTTTTCTTCCTATGTGTTTTCAATGTGAACTTCCCTAGCATTATTATGGACCATAGAAGGTATTCTTCTCTTTCTTTATTCCTTTCTGTTTTTACTCTGCTGGAATATTCTTATCTGTTCGTGTTTCTCGTAAAACATGAACCGTAATGTTTCATTTTGGATCCTTCGCGTCAGAAACGAAGGCAAGGAAAATTGCTTCGGTTTGCTGTAGTAAATTTGCAGAGTGAGGCAAATGGCAATATGTCAGAGAAGAACAGAGTTCAGAACATCAGAGGTAGAGAGGAAACAGTTCGGACCTAATTTACTAACAAGAAAAGGAGGACGAGAAGAAGGAGCAGCAATCGTCCGAATGAATCTCAAATGAAATAATGGCCTAACGTCATTCCATTTGCCATACGGAAAATTCAATGGAAATTCCCTGCTTTTCTCCTGTTTAATTATGTTCGTTTGTTCGACTTTCGTTGGTTCGTGTCTCCGTCTTCCTCCCATGCATCATACAGACATATTAATATAATATATGTATGTGCATTCCTCTGATTTTCTCAAATTATCGTTTATCCTTGCAAAATATCTCCAAAGCTCCTCAGCCTTCAACATTCATCCGAAAACGGTTTACTTCGTGCTATTATATCTAAATTGGACTTTATTGTGTTGGCAATTTGCAATCAACTTCTCTGTCACAATTTGTTTCAAAGTTCTTACTATTAGTCCAAGGTTACTTGACTTCACTAGTTCACTTGAGCTGGAACTGATTTGATTTAATCTCAAACTCTCTCTCTCTCTGTGTCTCTGTTTTATTAAGTACCTTTCTCACACTTACATTTGTATGCTTTATCAGCTAAAACCATTTCATAATTACAAAGAGCAACAAATTCATATTCCATACGAGTGACTGACTGAAAGAGATTTCACACTCTCATACTACTACAATCTTCCATAAACAAAATTATCTTTTCCTCCATATAAATTGTTCAATCTCATTTGAGAAGTTTATTCGTGAAATTTAAATGAAAGAAGACTCTATGATTTAGCAAATAACATTCTTATCAAGAATGAAACAACTCTCGTGCATGTCCATGGAGTCCTATAACCATAAAAGAAAGCCTAGCCCACTTTTTACGTAACAAACTCAAACTGTATACATATCCGCTGAATAGACATAGCACAAAGATTACTTTAGAGAGGATCGTATACAATTCGACTGTTTTTAAGTGAGTCTTAATGTTTCTGTGATTGTACTAGCAGAGAGCATTGCTTTGCATGTTATCTAATAGAAAGAGAAGGGTAGTCCATATGATATAGTCATCGTTAACTGAATGAAATGAATGAATGAGTTCCTCAATGGAAAGAGATAGGATACATTGGGGATGGATGATGGCAGGCTGTGACAGCAGTGGCTTGGTTGGCTACAGGGTACAGCACCGAAACCATTCTTTCTTTACATACACAACGTCATACAAACGCAAACAATACAAGATTGAGATAACACATGCCATCACATATTACAGAGTTGATTTGACTTGGCTTCCTTAACTTAAACAAGAAAAAAACCAACTCGTCCTGTGTGTATTCGAGTGAACGTGCATACATCTCTCTCTCTCTGTGAAACTGCACCTACTTAATGAAATCACACGACGAGGCGAGAATAAGACACAATAATGAGTCTAAATCTATTGTCAAATCTAATGCTGCGACGCAATGAGCTGTTACTGTTACTACACATTGTTTGTGTATGTAGTTCAGCTTCAACTGAAATGATCCTCTTAGTCTTTCTCTCTCTCTTCTCCTGTGTAATTCTTCTTATCTCTCCTTCTTCTCTTTAATTCACTGCAAACTTTAACTTTGCATGTTCCTTGTTAACTTTTCTGTATGTGTTTACTAATAGATCTTACTATTATTGTAGCAATTATGTAAAGTCTCAGCCAAAACCCTATATACCTATTGTATACACAACTTTTCCTACAATGCTTTAGCACTGCTATAGTGTGGTAAATACACATATCGTCGTATTGTATAGTATGTTGAGAATTGAGAAAGACAGTAGTAGTATAGTTAAGAAAACCCAAGAAAGTCTCAAAGTTGCGAGACTTACTCGTAGACACGTACATAGTAGTAATACTTGTTAGTTAGCAACTGAGCAGACTCGACCAAAGGATGAGAAGAGTATTCAGAAAAGCAGAGTCAAGTCGAATCGTTGAGTTTAACGTAAAGTTAACTAATGTTATGGATGATGACATTGGCTCCAACTTTCAGGTCTTCAAGTTACTTCTGTCTGTCTGACTACGTAAGTATATCCCATAGCTCTTTTCCTTTGCCTGTCTCTCTCTCTCTCTCTCACCAATACTATTATGCTTTCTAGTATGAAAATAATATATAGATAACAGTATGAGATACACATGCACACTTACTATATAGTAATGGTAGTAATAATACATAGAATTTACAAATAGTATCTGCACTGTGTATATTTTTTGAAAGTGTATACATATTATTAATACCTACAGTGATTTTGTTTTTCCCATCCCTGCGAGAAGGGATTACTACTACCAACATGTTTTTATGCGTGTGCAATGAATAGTAGAAAGCTATCAAAGAGTTTTTCCTTGAGATCTATGAACATCATATAGAGCATAGCATCGTAGTAATAGTTAATGATAGATGTTTATGTACATAATAGAATTGTTAATGAAAGATTGTACATATACAACTCAAGTTGTTGCTGAGATTACCTACACTTATTATTATTTACTTCCACTGTTCTGATGGTGAAGCTAAAAAACTTTGTTGGACGGGACTAACTAAGTAGACGAGACTGGAGGAGACAATGCTAATTAAATGACATGAATGAATGAGATGCAGAACAATAAGAAACAGAGGCTTAAGGTATTTCATTACATTCACATTCAAGTAGTAGAGTAGAAGTATAATTGTATATACGGGGATAGGTAGTAAAGTGTTTGTTTTTCATATCATGAGAGAGAGTTGAACTATTCCATGGTTTCATTCAACGACTACGAAGAAACTCATGGAAATAAAATACATCGGGTTTGACTCAAGAGCAGATATTTCACTTCTTGCTCTGCCTCCTTTCCTTTTTAACGATCTTCAGCTCAATCAACTTATTTCATGCAGATCTCAGGCGACAGTGAGTTAAACACAGGGATCTCTACGCTCTGCCATGTCATTTCCAACCACAAAATTATATATGCACACACACAACACATAGCGCGTGTATATTTTATACGGAGTGTGTTTGTGTGTTGTGTGCGTCTTTGTTCTTTTCCCCATTGTTTTGCTCCAGTTCGTCCATGAAATATTGATACATATATTTTTATTGCTTTAGCACGAACTACTACTACTACGTGTACATAGAACGCAAGCACAACTACACTTTTACACCACACCACACCAGAAAATCTGTTTACTTCTTAGTTGTGCCCTTATATGTAATTATTTATCATCGAGTAATATGTGTGTATGTAGTAATGTGTGTTAAATAGTTACACATACAGTTGGCAAAAAATGTTTTAATTGATAGGACCTGACCATTCCAGGGCGGTAGTATGGTGTTAATGCTTCATTGTTTATAACATGATTAGAATATATAGGAAAGGGAATAAATTTTGGATAATTTTATGTAGGAATGTAGCAGTGGTGTGTGAGTAGGTAAAAGGGTTCGTGTTGAGGTACGTCAGAAATTCGACCATCCATTCCTTTGACTTGTAGTAAAGTAAGAAGTAATCATGGACATATGCAGATCATGCGTACAAATATTGTAATAGAATTGTTAGCTCATCTCATACATTCTTATAATATTAATTCATATAATATCAATACGTAATATTACCTAATGCTCACTACTAATATGCTAACAAGTTCTCCATCTGCCTATATATATCTATTCCTTATTCTACACACAATTTATTGTTACTTTCTTATAACTCTATCACTACTATAAAAATATAAACAGATCTACAGATATATCTGAATTATATTGGCACGTTTCTTATTGAAGCTATATCGTTCTGGTATATGAATAAAATGAATATGTATTTAGTTAGTGGTACAGTTTATGTTTGTTTGCTTGTTCATCAGAGTCTGTTAGCTAGAAAGGGAGAATCAAACATGACGTTATGCACACAATAGATCTGAATAGTTTAATTATACAGGCAGCGCAAAGCTGACAAGAAAGACACACATTGGGAAGACATAAGTAGCATCTCTCAAAGCACCACGATCACGATTCATGAGCCAGTCCGAACGAGAGGAGGTGCTTTTTTGACAACGTGAGATGATACACGACTTTTCCTACAACTACATCATCCACCACTACTACTACCACTATTACTCTTTTGGCTGCTTTGAATTTGTTTCCTCAAATTATTCCTTCCATACAGAACACTCCATAACACATTTCTACACAGCATCCTGCGGTTTGATGTAAATAACTCGCTCGACGTACTTAGAGAAATAGCAATAATGGATGAGATCCACTTCTCGTGTATCCTCAGCTCATTGGCACCAGAATTAATTTAAATTATCAGAGTTTTCATTTAAACCGGAATTCTTGGGCTAGCAGTAGTAAGTAATAGCTTGAGAAGGATTTATTGCACTTCATCTCAACTCACATGCCATAGCAAACCACATTACTGCAGATATTATACTCCTGCAAACTCACTGCTGATTAAATACATTCCAGTATAGGAGTAGTAGTACCAAACTACAGTATAGTATCTGTGTTAGCGTGACAAGATATATTAGACGAAAATTAAACTCTCCACAGTAGTACTAGTTCATATATTCAATCGAATAACCTCCTACTATAGTGAAAGATTCAAAATCCAATCCAATTCGTAGAAGTAGCAGTGTGCTTGAGCAATTTACAATGTTCTTAATCTCATACTACTACTCCTGTTGCAATTAAACAGAGGGATTCCACTTTTGGACGTAATACACAATAATATTCTCAATGCATTGCATTTATTGGTAGTATACCTATATAGGCAATACAGCAGAGAGAGAGAGAGAGAGGAGCACTACTTTCTGTAATATGTACACTCATCCTGGACAATGCAATATAATTGAGTTTAATATAGAACATATATCTTGTTGTTATAAAAGTATTGGAGTAGTTCCTTGTTATAAGACATGGAGCTACCTAATGGATATAGGAGGGAGATGGAGCATAAATGAGAATGAGATTTGATGAGAGTTGAGAAAGAAGGTATAGTGAACTTCGGTGTCTGTCTGTGTTGGTGTGTCTGTCTGGGTTGTTATGTTGTCGTTTGGCTGTTGTTAGTTTGGTTTGTTGAGGATTGATTGTGGCAGAAGTTGCAGTAGCAGTATAGGAGTGTAATCGTAAGTTTAACTACTGACTGAGCGGCAGGCAGGGCAGGAGGTAGCGTTAAGTTTTATAAGTCCGTACGCAGTTTACATTTCGTAGCTGTACTGCTTTGGCTGCAACTTCTTCTTCTTCTTCTTGTGGCAGTGTGAATTCTGAATGTAGAAGAAGGACCGACACGACACAGCAACTCACCTGCAGATCGTCAGACAAAAAGGAAAACCTTATAGGCAAATAGTATGCAAATGGCAAAAAGGTCCAAATTGGTTTCACTTTGATGTAGACCGATGTGATGTTGGATGTGAAATCGAAATCGAAGGTCGTCCACTTTTTGGAGGTCCTTGCTCACTATTACATTAGCCGAGCCAAGTTAACTCACTCACACTCAGCTCTTCTCTTAACTATTATAGTAATCAGGTGCACTGTGTGTGTATTATGTGATGGAGAGACTGCGATTATACGTTTAGCTTTAATATGTGTTTGGACGGACTCTCAAGTGCAGATTGTACTACTCGGCCTATATGCAAATCTCTCTAATATCTATTGGACTGGATTGTATTACATTACACGTTTTGTATTCCGTCTCTACCTCTTCCAAATAATCCACTCCAGGTTATGGTTATACAGTATTATTATTATTAAACTATGGTATTATATTATCCTATTCATTTTGATTAGGAGAATTTCTATATATGTACTTATTTCTTTTGTAAACAAGTCCCACTACCACCACTGCTACTACTACTACTCTACCACCACAACTGCTGCAAGTTTTGTCTTTGCTCTGCTACAGATATGGGCATTCTACTTTTATTTTAGGAAACCAGTACTATATACATCTCTATCTTTATGTTTTATGTGCATACCTTTAAAAGACACAAAATGACTACCATGGAATTGTACTAGTGAAATAAATGTATGCATTACTCCACTGCTGCAACTGAACACTTTTTTCAGCTTTCGATTGACTTTTATTGTTTGTATGCAAACATGGACCGCAGTAGGTTCCTACATATATTTCTATTATTGCTTATATTTATTTTATCGGTTTTATCTTCGTGTATAGGTATACAAAGTTAATAAGAGCGAAGTATTTCCTGCCACCACCACCACCACCACCACCAACACCAAAAATGCGAACCTTCCCTTCGTTCTTATTGTTTGGGGCTCATAGCTCCCTCACATGTTCTGTAGCAGAGTCGACTTGTTTTCTGCGAGTTAATTGATGCCAAGATCAAATCTCTCTGCCTTTTTCACTTGTCTTTGGCAATGGCCACGGCAACAGTTAACCTCACTTGACAATGAATAGGAAATACTTAATATTTTACGCAGGCTGCTCTATCGCTCCACTATTCCAGCTCACTCTTATAATCATCATTAAACATCATAACACACACTCTCACACACACAACACACACATAACCATTAGTATGAACTGCTAGCCAAACTGACTGTGTCTATATCCCTACATTAAACGAAATTGACATAGGGTGTATGGAGAATTGTATAAGATCCTCTGGTAGAGAAGGAAAGATATAGCAAAACTTTGTAGTGTATTTGTGTAGGATACAATAATATTCGCTACTGTCCATGCTTTTGCAGTACGACCAACCTTTGAGATGTTCAAAGGTGATTTTCAACTTTGGCTTTGATATGTTGTGTAGTTTGCTGTGATAATATGATATGATGATGATGTGAGGCAATGCAATTCGATTTAGAATTGAGAGGAATAAAATTAATGTTACATTCTTAAATGGCTGGACGACCGGCGCCGGATCTTTTTTTGTCTCATTCACATTATCCTCGAATTGACTTGGCATGGTATGCCAGGTAGTAAAGAGGATGACCACCAAAAACCATTGTTGTGTGTAGTTCTTCGTTTGTAATAATATTCTTTTCCGTTTTCGTATTGTGGGCGAGTCCTACGGCTTGTGCTCTCGTCTCTACAGCTTAATAAACACATCCGTATTCATAAATACAACACATCAGATACTTAATTCAATTTCTTTTTGCAGCAGCAACCAAGAGGGGGATTATCTTTAACGGTAGTGTTTTTGCAACAGAAAGAAACTCATTCATGTGAATTTCATGTATATTATAGATTATAGCCCTCAAAAATGCTTCTGCTATGTACAATTTGAGATCCTTGAGTGTTACGAGTAAAAATACGTATCTAATAATGTTAGTTATAACTTACGAAACCGTATTTACTAGTACTAGTGTGTGAGAAGTATGTACATGGAGTTATACGTGTTAAATATTGGAATGCATTAGTATTCTAACAAATCCAAGGTAGTTAGGAGAGCTAAGCTACGGAGTAGAGGTTTGTAAGGTTAGTGTCAGCAGTCTGCTAACGCATCCAGAATAGAAATGAGGATAATAAAGAAAAATGAGAATAACAAGTCATTAAGTTATGTATTCTAGTTAGTAGGAGAGTGCAAATGCATATTTTACTGCAGAAGTAAAGGTAGCACATAATCTACCGCGTTTCTACTAAGGATAAGGATTGCATCACAATTAAAATGTTGTTTTGTCTGTACTGGTCAGGTTGGGAAGGTCTGCGAAAAATCTGTATATATCTGTAGTAGTAGTTGACGTTCTATGTATCTCTGAGAGAGAGAGAGAGAGTCAGGACATTACACAAATGTATTTTACATTATAAGAGCACAAGAGAATGAATTAAAATAATGTTATTATTATGTATTTATAAAATCAATTCCTGGAGAGACTCCATGGATTCCTTCTCGAGGACATCTTTAAGAGATAATAATATTACTTAACATTTAACCACTGTACTTGTACAGTGCAAAATGCACTTAAGGGCTATATAGAAAGCAGGAAAGGAACTAAATAATACTAGAGCATAAAATATATGAGATCTGGTAGAGTAATGACGAATGTTGTCATGTAAAGTGTAATCAGTCGAATCCAAATGCGTGTATTTGTAATCAATGGCGAATCGAATGTAAATGCTACAAACAATGCGGCAGGGCAAATGAGACAAGTAAAGAGATAGTATGTTATGATACGACGTACTTCGTTACATACGTCTCCAAATAAAAAATCAGAGCTGGAATGGAATAGAAATGGAGCAAATAAAATAGCATCTTGTTTTCTTCTCCCTCTCTCTCTCTCTCTTTCTGTGTGTAAGTTACTCGAGAAAGATGCTAATGTGTTTTTTATTTGTCTTTATGGGAGCTAATGAGATGTTGAATCGAATGTAGGACAATTTGTCGATACAATGTCAAGCAGTAGCATTTGCGATCTTGTTTCCCCATTAACTTGACTCTATATACTACTACGGTGCACGAAGAATATAGGGTAATGCAATCCTTTACATATAAAACATATAAACTTATTATAGGGTTACTTTTATGCATTTTTACACTGTCGACTGTGTTCTCTCACAGTGCAAGGTACATTGCTTGTGTTTTATTCAGTGCTGATTGGAAAAATAGGAAAAAATATCAACTGAATTCATTTGGGATGTTGTGCAGCCTATAAACACAGACTTTGTTTTTATTTTCCTCTTGTTCAACTTTCGGTTAATAATAAAGATGACGATGTTGTTACTTTACATACTACTACTACAACAACCATTGTTCGTGTTTATACATATGCATCCGACTACGACTAGTTTTATTAACACTCTACAAACTCTATTACACAGAACAAGAACAACTGCAATACACTCATTGCTTTTTTCCTTGTTTCGTTTAACGTATGTATTAAATACACATAAAATATTATATTGAACCTATAATAACATTTTCCACAAACATACAATTTACTGGATTTTCTCAATAATTCTCTCGGGGATTTGCTAACTTATTATTGTAATTGCTTTTTAATGCCTGTGGAAGTGTTATTGGTCTGATTCTGTGTGTACACAGTAATAATATCAATGCATTGACTCCCACTAAATACTTATCACAAAAAACAATGATTTTTCACTCCACCACCACCATTCCATGCCTTACAATCATCACGAAGCAAAATACTTGCTGTAGACAATGTAAACATTTCCATACAACAATTGCTCCTCTCTTGTCTCTATCTACATACTCCAAGTGTATAATATAGAACCATTTCACTGTGGCATATAGCGTACTCTGCTGTTATCTTTATCAGTTTTATCTTTATTGCTCTGGTTTCGTTGATTTGATTTGTAGCGTTAAAATCGAATGGCATTGCTTGTGAAAAGAGAAAAGCAAATAAAAGTCTGTGTAAGCAGTAAAATTGGTAAATGCCATGGGAGTAGTTAGCAATGCTATGTGCACTATACTCTCTCTCTCTGTGTGACAATGGTCTTGTATAAATTGCTTGTTCCGTTGTTCCATGAAAATATTATGTTCTACTATTTTTTATTAATCAGAGACTTTGCTTAGTTGATTGGAACGGTTCAAGGCAGAAGTACTACTTTGCTTTTTGTGTATTGTGTTCTGTGAGCAAGGCTCGAGGCACAACGAAAGCCAAAAGAACTAAAGAGAATAAACGACTTGTTCAACTTATTTAATAGGTTTAGTACTGTTCCCTCGCTATATAACTGTAGTTTTGGGATTTTGCAGTAGTGGTATAGTATAACGTATAAGTTATGTCTACTTTGTGGTTTAGGAGCTGAACAAGCAAATCAGGACAGAGGAGTAGAGGGAGAGAGTAAAAGGCTTTATATATAAGTAAGACTAGTAGGACTAGGACACACTCCAGACAAACGCACGCGACATTTCCCTAGAAATTGCATGCTCGGCTACGCTATAATATAATAACATTATGGTGATGAGCGTAACAATAAACTTTCATAGTTTCTTACACGAAATTTCACTACATCTAGGCTTTTAGTAGTACGATCTACACAGTTTAAGTCGAATTTCGTGGTTTAGTCTGTAATACTTTAATATACCTAAGTAGTATAGAATCTGGTAATTCTTTTTCCTAACGTTTCCTTTGGTATGAGTTATACCCGTGTGCGGATATAGCTATAGCGTTACATGATAGGATGATAATGAGCATGATGATGTCGAATGAATATTTTTTTGCTTCTAATTGGTAATGAGGACAAGGCCACAGGAGTAGGTCTGAATCGCACTGTGAGCGAAAAGATGTGACTAACGAAAGTAGTATGTGTGTCTCTGTGAACGGGAATAGCATAGCAGTAGCCATGTGAAGTAGGTAAATCAAGTCAAATTGGAGTAGCGATAGATATGAACATGAAATACGCAGAGGATTCAGTCCAACACAAGACGGAGTGTTACTAAAGATGAAACAGGCTACTTTTAGGGGAAATGGGCAGCTTTTACGGTTCGCTACAGTCGGAAAAGAAATTCATTTGAGGTCTTCTGCCGTTTTTTCCTTTGGCTTGACTTGCCCTGGCCCTGCTCTACTCCTGCACTTTTCTCTCGCTCTCAATACACAACCAACTACTAACGAACTGCTGAAGATAAGTGAACTAACTCCTAGAAGTATTAAGTAGGAAATGCTCTGAGAGTTGCCATTCCATACCTACTCTCAGTCTCAGATAGGCACACACTTATTATACTAATAGTCATCTCATGTCTAGTCGTATGTCCGTAGATATCACATTTTTTCGTCTGTTCGTCTGTGTATATGTTATATGTTTGAAGATTGTTCGCCAGAGTTTTATTTATTGTGTAATATCCTACTTAGATTTAGTAAATACAGTACAAAGTCGTTCTGCAACATATGGGGGTGGTGTTGTTTGAATATGCGATATGCATGGGCTGAATGTGCGATTCTTTCACTTACTTTCCCTACTTTTAAAGAAAGTATACAAGTCAATAGTACATGTTATAATGGAAGGTCTATTATTATTGGTGTAAGAAATACTATATGCAAACTTGCATGTATTAATAGCTTTAGTTGGAATCTAGAATTACTATTCTTGCGTACAAATTCAAGTTAGAGTGTTTTCTAGATAGAGCTTTTAAAGCTGTGGATGTGTGGAAGATGCAAGATGTAGATACAAGTAGAAGCCTTTACTAGACAGACAAAGATGCTTTAAGTTTGTCTCTCTGTTGAGAATTTCATACCAGGCAGGACCGTCAATACGATGAACTGGTAAAGTGCCGGAAAAGAAATGCAATTAGGGAAAGTTGAAGGAAGAAAAGTTCCAGCCTTTTTACTTTTAGATTGCTTGTCACGAATATATGTTACCACACAATCAGCTTACACATTTAGCTCATTTCAAGCACATTTCTCATGGCCTGTTGGAACAACAATTCAAAATTATATATTTCTTGATGGGAGACTGTAATATGTACAAACCAATAAGTACTTTGCTTATTCCCGATTTAAAGCGATGCAATACTGTTTGCAGATATTTGCAAAGAAGTGTCTGGGGTTAATTGCATAAATAAGACCAAAAGAATTTTAAACTAACGTAAAGTAACCAAACGGATTGCATTAATTAGTTTCATCAGTAAAGTTCAGAAAATACTTTTAAATTTAGAACCAAGGGACAAGTTTGCATCTGTGTTTACAAATTCCAAAATTTTGTTTCGATTCGGTAAAAACTTGCATAAGAGACTACAGTCTTTCAAAATAACTTACCCTCAATACTCAAGTATCTGCTAGCCAGTTTCTTGACCTTTTTGCATGAAAAGGTATAGGTGCCTAATTAAATGATGAGTTTCTCATTTGCTCGAGTCGGTGTGGCAAAGATAAGCTTTGATAATAGATTTGAAGTTATCGTGTCACATTATCATTATTTCTATCACGATTTGTAATAGTATTGAGTAACCCTTATATTATTATACTTTCGTAATCGTTCTGGTTCACTTAAGGTTGAATTTATCAAATCAGTTTAAAACGCTGTGAAGTTTCCGTGGTTGTATTATTATTAGTATCTCTTGTGTGAGTAAGTATATGGAGTGATGTTTAAAAGATATCTTGGTGCGCGAGCGAGAAGAACAGTTGGGTCAAATTGGTGTTGGCTCTCAACCATAAAATATGTAATAAAATTTCATTTCATGCCTTTGAGGCATTTCATTTCATCTTTACATTTACAATCCAGCCAATCTGACTAAGCTGAACTGTGGCCTTTTCTCCTAATAGATTACTTTACGGCTCTGATAACCAATTCCTGCTGTACGTTGGGATTTACATTATTATTATCCTGAACTATGTAACTTACCCTGCAACTTAAGCCGGCTGGAAAACCCAAGCTCAATTTTAAAACATGCACAGAAAGTTAAAGTTACATTCATAAAATATTTCGCAAAAATGTCACGATTTCACTTAAAATAGAAACGCACCACATTTTGTCTAGAAACTCTATCCGTTTCCAATATCCCTGTCTTGCATCATAAGCCTGTGTGCTAATGCATTCCCCTCTATACTCTATACGGTGTCTTTTTGGGTTATATGGCGGTTAAAGCATTTGTGGAGGACCCATTTCTTGTCTAGATTCGCCCATGAAGACGCAATTTGAATTTACTACTACATTGGAGGATTTTGTGAGGACTACTGGTGCCAATCCAGGTGTCAAAACAAATAACATTTTAATAGCTCACAGCTTTTAAGTGCTTTTCCAATGAACATGTGTGTCTCTATTCTGTGTGGAGCGCTTGGATGAAAATAATTTGATAATTCGCACGTATGTCTCATCCCTATGCAGCTTTTGTGTAGCACCATCATGTCCCCATGTTATATCACAAGTTGTAAGAAACCTATTCAAAACGACACTCCGAACGTAAACCGAGACAGATTGTGTGAAAACAAATTTACGTTTTAATAGTAATACTAGTAGAGTAGGTAATAGCCATGTGACGACGACTCACTCGCAGGGGGATCTTTTTACAGTACAATTTTATTGCAGTAGCCAACTTATATTGGCATCATTGTGTAAATGTACAACGTACAAGTGTGTTTGCTTTTTAAACACTATCCCGACGATATCGATCATGTATAGAAACTACAGACTCGTGTCATTATGCAGTGTTGTAAAAAAGCTTTATATAATCCTGTAGACGTGTATTACTCTTTGACTCTGCTCTTTAGCCAGGACACGCATCGTTACGTACTTACTTAAAACAAAATAAATTGAATTAAAAGAAGAATATCGCACACACAGAGAGAAGAACCTTTTTACGATAATTTGCTGAATTGGTTGTCATTGTCAAAAAAGTCATAATAATATTCTCATCCAACGGCAAGATTTAGGATACACATAAAAACTAGTACGTGCAATATTTATGGACTCGAGTCTGCTAGAGTGACATTCGAAGGAACAAAACAAGCTCGTAAAACCCCAAGTCGCAATTCCCAATGCAATGCTCCTATATTTACATAGACTAATATAGCTTAAAGTATCTGTTGTATTATAAGCAGTGTAAAAATGAATTGCATAGGGTGAGTAGTAGGGGAAATGACAATTCAATTGAATACTGTACATGTTTCTGCTCAGGAGTGTACTATAAAATAATTAAAATAAGCAAAGTGATAATTGGTGTGATGCATGAGACGAGTAGAAGAACAAGTCCCACTGTCGCCTTGTCTTTGTCACACAGACTTGTTTTGTTTTCTAATGTTGTCGTGTCTCCATTCAACTCATGCAAATCTCGTCTGTCTCGTACCAATTAACCACATTCATCAGATACACAAAAATTCTATAGGGACATGTTTTATTCTTTACCCTTTACTGTATCACATTCAGTTCTGATTCTTATATATACTAAATATACCGCATATAATTATAATAACAAATTATAAGTACCTTTTGCCTTGTTACTTTTCTTTCTTTTTATTTCGTTCGCTTCCAATTTTTCTAATTAAAGTCTGTCCATGTTGGTCTTCTAGTACATTCTAAACTCATTGTTAACTTTACTTACTTACCTTACCTGTCAAAAACGTAGAATTTTATTTCTAGGTGACTTATATGATTATTGTTGTCTCAAATCAGAATGGAAAGGAAAAAATATATTTCAACCATATTAGTATAATTGTATTTCTACATGTACATTATGTGTAGGAACTGATTCAACTGATCCTATAAGTATGTATATGAAAAACCTATTTTGAGTCAGAAATGTGTATGACATTCGTAAATACACGGATAGAAGAGTTATTTGAGATGAAGTTAAGTAAGTTGGATATGAGGGAGTGCAAGAGAGAGAGAGAGAGAGAGTGAGAACATAAAATCAAGGCAGGAGTTCTATTTTACGAGAGGAAGAAGGAGATATAGGAGGAGAATGGTTTAACAACACAAGACGGAATTGAACACAGCAAGAAGAATTTAAGATAGTCATAAAGTGTAATTGTTCACACTCCTAGCTCTGATCTACACTATTAGATATGAGTTATGACTCTCTTTAAAAGTGAAGTCAACTACACAGACTTCACTTCGTCTTTCTTACTACAAATAATATTATTATATTGCATTTAACATTTTTCTCTGGGCTAAACACTTTTATTTTTCTACTCACTTTTACTCGTGCATTATACTATACAGACAAAAACGATGCAATGCAACTTTTCATTGTAGTAGTGTGCCTTTGTGTACGTTTATATTGTAAAAGGAAATCTATTGTGAGTGCGAAGATCGTGAGTGAGTCGGGCATGGTTTGACCTGACTTGAAAGGCTCTTCCATTTTATTTTCATTCACGTTTTCCTTTCTTTTCAACTCTGAATGCTTATGCAATAACATGTGACATCCCATCCCGTATTTATTATTCTTTTAGACAATCTCTGAAGATAACATATATATCTATAAGCAATGCAATGACCACAGCTCCGCCAAAGTCGTGTCAAAAAATCTTCATAAATAACATTTCATCAGTGCAGCAAATAAGAAAAGAGACTGCCTCAGACATCGTATTACTCCGCTCCAAAGATTTATCTCTCTTGACTTAGCCCTGTTATATTTCTAAGTAAGTAAGACACTCGATTTACATTCTAAAATGACGTAGTTACTCTCAGGACGAATTTAGCTGCACTAGTATATAAACGACTAATAATACAAACTATCCATAACAATATTAAATTTGCATGTATTGTGCCCTATCTGTGTCCATTTACAAATTAAGCATTACGTGAACTGCATTTAAAAACAAAAAACAGTAGTGTAAGTAAAAAGAAAGTCTTTATATGCCTATCTCTGACAAGCTTCCCTAAAGTCTTTACAGTTTACATGTAAGAAAGAACGATATGAGATAAGAATGTCAAATAATTTGTAGATATCAATTTTCTGTGCTACTACTCCTGCTATTATTCACTTGACTGTCACAATGAGTAGTAGTGAGTAGAATATTTAGAATGTTTGAGGTCTTTGAACAGATTCTGCTGCCAGTGGTAGCCCAGCAGTACAGGAGCAATAACAACAGTCGTAAATTCTATAGAGAAATAATGCATTACTATACGATTGTGTATTAAAACACAATACTTCTACTACTACTACGTTTGTTTACAGAAAGCACAATAGATTTTGCCATACACAGTGAAAATAGTTCATGTAAGGGAGTACTAGAGAGAATACATACCTAAAGTACATAAAGAATAGAATTGCACTACACAACAAAAAATTCTGTCAAACTATTCTCATGTTGCTATTGTTTACCACGTTATGCCTACCATGGCACAATACTACAAAGGTTTTTAAAGCTTGTATAATATCTAATGAAAATAAGTAGAAAGGGAGTATAGTAGAAAGTATAATATGTACTACAAGTACCTATGATATATTACGTATACAGTTAGTTGTGTGTTTTGTTGTAAGTAATAATATTAGAGATTATTTACGAGTGGAATGCACACAGTCGTTGCAATTTGTGCATCCTCATGCCATCATCATGCCACGGTTGGTTTGCCTGGCTTCTTAATGTGGTTTTACTTCTCTGCCCCCTTTCCCACCCAAAAAGCATAAATTAGCACACATTTGCTATTGTAGTAGCAACAGACCCAGACTCAGAGAGAGAGAACTCTCCAAAACACGCAGTACTTTGCTTTTGCTTCGTTGTGTACTGTAATTTAATCTAATGTCACGTTACGTTACAATTATTAGGTTGTCCTGTCATCCCGTCCTTTTCATTTCATTATTATCCTGCTAGTTCCTTCGCAGTTGGAACAGTGTTAAAGGTTGGACCTGCAAATCAAAAGCATCCTCGTAGTAAAATACTGCTACCTATAGTGGTAAATAGCTCAGCAAATAAATAAAATGCATTTTTGTACAGTGTTATGATGAGATGAGATTATTTGAATGTCCTTCCTTCTTCCCTTACAGTTGTAGTATAGTAGTTTTGTAATTGTAAATAAATGCGTTTCTCCCATACACAAAAGAACCTATACTATAGCACTAGCATATTTTTACGGCAACCAGTAACCGTAGTATATTTACTGTACTGAATTAAGTAGAACAAAACAGTCTCTCTGTAGTAATTCGCATGACATTTCACATTTGAGTTCATTATTGTTGTCAAATTTAGGTACAGCTATTTATTTACAAGTAAGTACCCTTCTTGAGCAGTAGAAATTGTGTTTTAAAGCAATAAGGAGTAATCTTAATGTAAAATGAGGCCGTATGAAATTAGTGAGCTTTATGAAAAGGAGCAGCAATTAATAATGATCATTACGAGTATATAGTAGTAGAAACAGGAAAAGTAATTAAGATGAGAAGGATGTGACCTATAAAATGGAAGAATACTTATGTGATTGCGGATGTGATCACAAATTCCATAGGAAATTTGTGAGTAAAATAATCTAAAACATTGGAAAATCCTACAATATGCAATACATATCGTGTACAGAGTTGAGGAAAAGGAAAATGAGAGTGTATGGAAGCAGCTCTAGGATAGTAACAATATTGTTAAGAAATATACTGTAAAGGCAGAGATGGAAATTGTTGGATAATTATTATCTCATGAACTTGTCTCGTGTGTCGAGAGTCTGGACGTCCTTCCTTCCTCCTCCTATGCTCAGCTGAGTTCAGTTAATTCGCTTGCTAAACTCAATACAGACGATGGTGAGGTAGTTAGTAGTTAGCAAAAATTGCATAGAGAAATAATAATGTTAGTGTTATACCGTTCCACTATATACTTTCCACATGAAACACTTACATGTGTACTTACAACGCAAATGTATACACAAGTACGCTGGTGCAATGTGCATTTACATAATTCAGTTCAGGTTTTTGCATTCATTTAGCAGATTCTCTGTGTTGTACTCAACTCAAACAGCTACACATTCACAGATGCACTATTTCACAGCTTTTAATGGCTTTTAATATTCTATTACCTTTCAAAACCCATTAACAGCCAATGCTTCGCTAGACATTTGACTTTTTTTACAATTTGGGAGGACAAGCGATAAATTCTAAATGTAAGTGCAACAGAATTATTCAAGAGTAGCGATAAATGCACATCTGTAGTACCAAGTAGTCAGGACTTAGTTTTGTCGTCGTCGTCACATAATGAATGTATTTTCAGTATACCTAAATAAAGAATAGCTAATGAAACAGTCGTTTAACGGAGACTTGTGTAGAATTGACCGACTTACTAAATGAAGGGTTCTGTGGTGTGCACCGCTGTTATTTTCGGTAACACTATTAATTCAACTCATCAAGTTACCATTACATCATATTGACACAATTCTATTAGTATATATATATTAGCTTATTAATGTGACAAAGGGAAGACTAAACTAGCTTTTATTTTGTTAGTTAATTGTAGTGGTGGTGCTTAGGATGACGACGAAATAATTGTGCAGTATAGTAACTTACCGGGCACATAAGTATAAATAATGTCATGGGAAAATGTTTCCAACTAACTCGGATAAAATGGACCGACTCCTGTCATGTACTTTGTTTTTGGCTTACACTCACTCCGAGGTAGACTGTTACTTTAGTCGCTTTTATGCTCCGCCAAAACACACCATAGAGCTATATGACAGTACAAACCCTTATAATGATACAAAGACTTAGTTAGTAACTTCACATGCAAACCAGCAAACACCTAAAGAAAGACATTAAAATATATTTTATGCATGCTATTTTCTTATTATCTTCTTTAAGCTCCACATACTTCCCTGATGCGCTCAGTTCCACCTTGAGCTTTGAAAATTGCAAGCTACTACATAATACATACCTAGTTAAACGCATTGTTAGAATCTCATTAACATTTTACACCTGTGGGAACTAAACAAGAGAATTTCGCCAATATTAATACTTTGCACAGAAGATGCGTACTTGGTTTAACAGGCAAAGGTAAATACATAACGTGCATATAGCAGCAGGAAAAGCAACTAATCTTTCTGTGAGAGATTATCAGCTACATCCCGTATGCTTTCACCACGTTATCGCATTATACATTTATTGCCATGAATCAATTTGAAAATTATTAGTGCAATTGGTTGAACATGTGTCGTACAAATAAACTATGTATCTAATAAAATTTACTGTAAAATATTCCAACTGATTATTATAAGCAATGTATGGTGCAGTAGTGAGAAAAGTGTTGAAATGTGAGTTAAATGAGATTGGTAGGTTTGTTGGTAAATAGGACGTGAGTGGGACGTTAAGAAAGAATGAAACAAACAACTGTATGGGGATTTCCTTAAAGATTTTACAAACCGATCCGACTTACTAACACGAACAACCCACGATGCACTATGTGATATGAAGCAAGTACTATTTTAAATGTATTTGCTACTGAGTGTTACTGTTATGTTTACAATATAGGTAACAAGTACAGTCAACCCAGACGGTAAAGCACACACACTACGATTCTTCTGCTTTATGCAGGTAGTCCTTATATAATATGGTCTACCTGTGTGTGATGTGATACTTGGCTTATTGTTCGTTTGATAATAAAGGCGAATGTTAAATGTAAAGGTCAAAGATTCAATGAACTGGCTTGGCAGTTTAAGATAATCAGGAACGTATGGCTGCATGCAATGTGTGAGATAGAAAGAGAATTGTGGAGCCAAAGAGTCGTCAGAGTCGTCACTACTCACTTCGGCTGCTATAACTTAATTGACTTTGGCTCACTAGTTATAGTACTCTGCACAATCACATTTACAAATAATACTCAATTCAAACATGACATGGCTGGGGCAAATAGGCGTAATATTTTCAATCACGGGTAATGGTGGGAAAACCATGATGTGTACCTATATAGCACATGAGTGAGTCTATGTGTGTAAGAACAAGCACACTTACACTTACCTACACCTCCATAGACTCTAACTACTCCCAAAATAAACTTGAACTACTGGTAAGTAATCACAAGGTATATGTGTTCATTTACATTATTATATAGGAGCCTCATGTGATTTCCTCTTCGCGAATTTTCTTCGTTTTGCAAATTGTTATGCAAATCGATTTTCCCACTTGTACTTAAGTCAGTTCCGTTGTTTCCTAAATGAATGCTCATATTATGATGCAATCCTACCCAGCTTCGTGTTTTATTATGAAATGAAACCACGAAAAACATTTCTTGTGAACTTCATATGTAAATGCTTTACTTTACAGAACTAACAAGCAGAGGTTCACAAGTGTGTGTAACCGATTTCAATGAAATTTTTTCCACGAAATACTTTGACCATTTGTACACTACTGTGAAAATATCAGCTGCCCTCATTCGAAAAATTTTCATAATTTTTTTCAAAAAAACACAAAAATTGAGTAGGGAATAACGTGGGGGAAAATGATGCAAAGAA